>BQNB010179895.1:0-12728 GCA_026074375.1 Tanacetum coccineum | reverse complement strand
GTTTAGGGATTATGAATTGGAAATGAAAACCAAAATCCTGAAAAACATTAAAGCAAGAATAAAAGGAATCCATTCGGATCACCGGCAAGTAGCATATTATCGAAGGATAGCAAAATTTGTTAGTGGATCTTACCTAAAGCTGTGTTACCATGTAAAATAATAGAAATAACTTTTGATTGAATTTTTGTCAATTACACAAGAAAGCATGTCTATTTATAATAGAACATAGCTTTGGGAATATGCTAACATAAACCGTAAGCCTGATGGACCCATGGCTACAATTTAACATCTAGGGTTTAGGTTTATTTATAATCGACTCATACGTTTAACGTCTCATCATGTATATCGATATCACATTGACTCGTCCATTTAACGTCTTTTATATCAATATCACATCGACTTATCCGTTTAACATCTTTTATTTCAATATCATATCGACTCATCTGTTTAACGTCTTCTATATCAATATCACATCGACTCATTTCTTTAATGTCTTTTATATCAACATCAAATTTACTCATCTGTTAATTGTCTCAATATGTATTTCGATATCATATCGACTCATCCGTTTAATGTCTCAATATGTATGTCGATATCACATCGACTCATCCGTTTAACGTCTTTTATATCATATCACATCGACTCACCCGTTTAATGTCTCATCATCTATATCAATATCACATCGACTCATTTATTTAACGTCTTTTATATCAATATCACATTGACTTCATCTGTTCAACATCTTTTATAACAATATCACATCGACTCATCCTTTTAACGTCTCATCATATACATGATATATCAATATCACATCGACTCATCCATTTAACGTCTCATAATGTATGTTGATATCACATCTACTCATCCGTTTAATGTCTTTTATATCAATATCACATCGACTTATCCGTTTAATGTCTCAATATGTATGTCGATATCACATCAACTCATCCATTTAACGTCTTTTATAGCATATCACATCGACTCACCCGTTTAACGCCTCATCATCTATATCAATATCACATCGACTCATTTGTTTAACGTCTTTTATATCAATATCACATCTACTCATTTATTTAACGTCTTTTATATCAATATCACATTGCCTTCGATTGTTTAACGTCTTTTATATCAATATCACATTTACTCATCCTTTTAACGTCTCATCATATACATGATATATCAATATCACATCGACTCATCTGTTTAACGTCTCATCATGTATGTCGATATCACATATACTCATATGTTTAACATCTTTTATATCAATATCACGTCGACTTATCAGTTTAATGTCTTATTATGTATGTCGATATCACATCGACTCATTTGTTTAACGTCTTTTATGGCATATCACATCGACTCACCCGTTGAACGTGTTATCATCTGTATCAATATCACATTGACTCATATGTTTAATGTATTTTAGATCAATATCACATCGACTCATTTATTTAATGTCTTTGAACGTGATGAAAACCGGAAAAGGGGGGAATAACAAATAATTTAGATGTTTGAGCTGTTTACTTAGGCGCCATAGAGATTTCAAATTTTTTATTAAAAAGTAGGCTATAGAAATAGGATATGTGAGTTCAAGTAAAACGAGTATATACAATTAGTTAACTAAAAAAAGTATTGAAAATTAAATTAAAAATTTATCTTCTCTACGTCCTATAATTAGTGTTAATATTGCTAAATTTTTTATGTATCAAAATAAGTGTTTACTCTGAATTTTAATTAATAAGAATAGGTTTTAGTGAGTAGAAATAATAATTGATTATAGAAGAGTGTAGTTAATGTGATTTCATAAAACTTTATGCAACAGACGGGTAATTACGACCCATGACAGAGAGTCACCGTGACCGCGTACTTTTTTGATAAGGTTAGGGAGGCGGCTAGTGTCTGACGAGATGACATAGACACGACGACTCAAGGTGTCTGACTCGCCCGGGGGAGCAAATCCGCTTCGATACATTACTCCCAAGTTGACGCATTTTGTTTTTTATAATCTCACGACCAAATAGTGTTGTTTGAAATTGACCATGTTGTAATGGCTTAGATCTTAATCCTATATATTCAATCCGTTGGTTTAATTAACATATACAAATGTAAATTAATTTTAACCATCAAATTTGATTTAGTGAAGTAAATGAAAAAAAACTGGGTTTTATGATTTCGATATGAATGTTTGAATATGTGTTTCATGATTCCGGACAACAAGAGCTGATTTCGAGGACCAGTGGCAACTTTCAGTAAGCAGCAACAATTTCGAAAAACAATAGCAGGCAACGGTGGAGATGTGGTGTCGGCATCTAGGATGGTTGTGGTGGGATGACGACGATGGCGGTGGTGGTGTTTGATAGAGTAAATAATGGCTTGTCCACATAAATTTTTCCATCACAAAATACCCACAAATATATGGTGTCGTAAATAAGTGGTGATATATTTTGCCACATATTACACACATAAATTACCCATAAATAAATACCCTCATAATTAAGCGGTGTGCAAAAAAATTGGTATAAACTTACCCTCAAATTACACACAAAATATTACCCATGCACAAAATAAAACCCAATGCTTGTGTGAAATTGGAGGGAGATTTTATAGCGGTAACAATTTACCCACAACTTACACATGATATATAACTATTTGGGTAATTTTGTGGGAAATTATATGGGAAATCCGAGGGTAAATATAATTCATATGTAAATTCTGTTGGGATTTAATAACTAGTTAAACCATTAACTACGAGTACGCAGCAGAATATACCTAGTTTAAGCATATAGATTAACACATTAAATAAGTAAACAATTACTTACCTCTTCATCTTGAACTTGAAATGAAGTAGTGGTTAAATTACCACCTCTACGGTTGCTCACACAATCACGTCAACCGAATACACCAAGTTGTCTAGCCTTGACTTCACGAATCAAACGCCACGTGTCACTTTTTCCTTAGATCAAAAAACCACAAACCCTAGTTTGTTTTTCACCGAAAATCACCCTAACCCTAGTTAGGGTTTTCACCAAAAATCAGTTGTACCGAAAACCAAGGAAAACCAAAACCCTAAGTTTGAAAAACTGTTGTTATGATCGAACAACTAATAACCAAAACCCTTGATCAGCTTGAGCTAGTATTCGAGCTTGTGGGAAGTCGAATCACACAAATACCTTAGAAAGGGTTTTACCGAATTTGAACAAAGGAAAAGAAAGAGAACCGAAAACCTTAGATAAGGTTTAGGGTTCGGTTTTAGGGATTTTAGAGAGGAAGAAACCGAAAACAATTTAGGTTATTGAGCTATTGAATTGTGTGTATAATGAGATAAGGAATGGGTGTTTATATAGACACCCATACCTAGTTGTAGATGAAGTAGGAGACCTCATTTGCATCCTTATCACAATCCTCTTTTCCCTTATCTCCTAATTTGACACAAACACTCACTTTTGAAGCCATAGGGCCGGCTAAACCAAGAACCTTTGGGTTCGTGTTTTGTCAAATTAAGTCCTTCGATTTATTAAATTTAAATGCATATTAAGCTTACAACAAACCAATGCCATTTAAATTCCATTTCATGAAGTTTATTAAAGAATAAATGTATTCTTGGTGTATTAACGTGTGTTCCCCCAATAGGCTCACGTAATTCTAATTGTATAAACACAGATCCAACTCACACATTCCAACAGCTCCCACTTGGGAGTTGGAGTAGTGATGTGTCGTTGTGTTGGTGTTATTTTAGTATCAAGATTTACTATTTAGTTTATGCTGACTATACCTAAAAACAACACTTTAACGGGCAGTGTACCCGGTCAAGATGTAGTTTCGTTGGTAAGTAGGGTGTCGATCACTAAGAGCGATCGCATTAATTCTTAATACTATCAGTATTTTAGTTATTAATGTTAGTTCTAATTAATTATATTCTATCTTAAACATAAGTTAAACCTAAACTAATGATAAAGGGGGTTTCAGCCTAAGAGACTGGCACGGGTTTGGGTATCTAACCTAAGGTTTTGATGACAAGTAAAGCAATAAACACACACAAGAAGAATAACAAACGATAGAGAAGCGGTCAAGCACTAATGTACAGAAAACGTATCAACCATGAATAATACGATAAAATGCAGGTTTGTTCATTTAGTGCATTGATTGACTTATCTCGAAGGGCATATCATTCCTAGACTTAGGCAGTGTTTCTTCCTAAGACCTAGACACGCTAATCCTATCACAATTAGACGCATCCGCATAAAGCAAGCATTTGTTGATTATAATATATCTTAGGATCTAAGTAATGGTGCTCTTACTAAACCCTAGCCTATCAGGACTTTACCTACTTACTGCTTAATGGCTCTTTATATACTAGTAGTCCATAGTCCGAGTCCTTACCAATGGAACGAGAACGTACTCGTTGATCCTAGGGTCACCTGCTAGTCCAACTAAGCTCACTAAACCATTGGTAAAGATAGGTTAATATTTGTAATCCTATGATTCTAGATATATAAATTGCAATATGGAGAGCTATCCTGGACTCTTAGCCTACGCCCACACAACACTGAAGTTGCAGCGCATTAAATATGTAGGGCTAGACCTAGTTGAATTAAACATAATCAACAATGAACGATAAATTAAGCAATCGAGATAAACAAACCAAACATTAAATCTTCATAAACATGGCTGATACCTAAAGGTATCAGCCGATAGTCATTGTAAAAATACACACGGTTTGATATATGAACGATTAAAATAAAGAAACCTCAATCGAACATGTATTCGGTTGTGCGAAGATTACAAGAGTTTTCCTATGATCTTGAGGCTCTTTTCTGACCTTCTATGCTCTTCTATTCGTCCCTTGGTCGACTTGGTAGTTTAAGGATTCACTTGCATACCTAAAACTGAGTTTAGGGATTTGTATTTATAGAGTCTGGAAACAGGTTAATATGCCATATCGGGCGATGTGGGATACGGTGTATTGGAGATTTCTTCGAGTAAGGACCACGTTTGATATCTCTTAGAATCTTCATGTATAATAAACCTTGGATACGCCATATAGATGCTCGTGGATACGGCGTATTGAACTTTGATTCTTCGTTGTTTTTTATGAAGTGCAAGCACATATACGCCGTATCTTCTTGATGGATATGACGTATTGATGTAAACCCAGTTGGTTCTTCTCTATTGACCAAAGTATTATATACGGCGTAGCGTTGATGTGGATACGACGTATTCTTCAAAGTCAGGCAATGATCTTTTAGTTCGTTTAAGCTCGAAAATGCTTACCTTTTTGCTAATCTTTACCAAGTACTCCATAATTACTACAAACAACAACTTTAAGCAATTAAGTACCAATTCATGCAATAATTATACAAAGTGGGTAAGAATCATGTGATAAATTATGCTATAAATATGACGCTATTTGATGTTATCAAATATCCCCCCACTTGAATCCTACTTATCCTCAAGTAGCCTTTAGAAGTTAATGAAAATGTATCCCTATAGATTTTTCCGTTTAAGCATTCATTTGATCTATTACAGGTACACAACCAAACACCTCACGAAATAGGTAAATGAAAACACTCAAATCACTCAACTAATCTATGTGGTAACATGTAACTAAGTCACTCAATTGCTCGGTCGTGATGAGTATTCTATCATAAGCCTGACAAGGATACACATCTCCACCACTAGAGCTAAGGAGTGACAAGTTTATAAAAGTAAAAAGGGTTTTCATTTATAAGGCTTAGGGTTGATCATTCTTACTATCTTTCACCAAAAGTACCAAACCAACGAGGCAGCTGAAGCACACATACATGGCCATAACGACGGGATAGACATGCGTGTTCGAACACATCCTCATCCGAATTTAACCAAGGGTTAGGACGAAGAGTGATATAGGGTGTGGATCTTCTAACTTTCACCAAAAGTAATAAACCAACAAGGCAGCTAAGTCACACATAAATGGCCGTAACGATGGAATAGATATGCATGACTCGAACACATCCTCGTTCGAGTAAAACCCAAGGTTAATGATTAGGAAAGGAAATAAAATTGTTGTTAAATAAAAATTACAAAACAAATAGATTCAGTCCGGAACAAATAAGGCATAAGTTGCTAGGCACTTTCCCGACTGTTACTATGAAAAAGACACAACTATTTACAATCGTCTTGATCAAATAACATCATAAAACATCAACTAAGTTGACGTTACCGTAAACGGTCAAATTCCCATTCATTCCAAACTATAATTCTTTTACAAGACAAGTGGTGTTTTATCGACCACATTATACAATACTTTACATCGTTGATTTATTAAAAAGTTACTAATCAATGGAATAATCGATCCTCTCCATTATAATTCCCTTTAGTTTATTGAAATCGGATTATCTCCTAACTCTCCTTCTATTTTTTGTTGCGATGGATTTTTTTTGATTTTTTTCATTTTTTTTAAACTAATATTATATCTATATATATATAGAGATATATTTTTATATATTATATATATATATTATTATATTTGTATCTTATTTATATATATATGTACGATATATGGAGGTTGTATTTTTTACCGTCTCCCTCACCATCATAATTCTTCCGGGAGATAATTTTTTCTTTAAAATCTTCATCTTCGAAACTTAGAACATAATTGCCGAAAAGTAGCAAAATACTAGAGCTGCATATTTTTACATTTCCCAATAACAATGTGGTAAATTTCTTCCCAACCGTACCCAGAGATAGAAAATTTTTCACTAGAGTTTGACACTAGGAACTATAAAAACTTTACAAAAAAAGCAACTAGAAACTAAATAAAATGGAACTTAATCTACAGGGTAGGCTATGGTGGTTGTAAAGGTGTTTTTCTTTTTTTGTTTGTTTTGTTTTTTTGTATTTGTTGTAACGAACAAAATTGGTTGTTATTCCTAAGGATTGGCTCTACAAGTATTTGTAGGGATATCCTTACTCTTTTAGTGAGAGTAAACAAGGGGTTTATACGAGAGTTAACTAACCAATGTGGTTAGTTAATAACACAACATGTAAAGGCTTTTTGGGTATAATCCTAAAATCTACCAATTTAAACAAGTCACTCTATCTAAATCCATAGTACTCACCACTGTGATCTCGAATAGATATACCAAGACAAGTTCTAAAGTCTACTACATCATCGGCACACTCATTTTTTTGAGGGATTTAGGTAAATAATTAGAAATAGAAAAGGTTAAATTCTCACAATATCTAATAAGAGTTATTATGTGCGGGTTATGTAACAAGTAATTTCACAAAAGTATGCTTGAAAAAGAATTAAATTTAAGCATAATTTAAGCATTTTGATGTGAAAAATAGGACAAGTATACATTCTAATTCCACCCCCACTTGAATTATACAACGCCCTCGTTGTATATACAAAACATTAAAAATACGGAAATTAAAAAGAATTAGAATGAGAAAGTCCCCTGATTTTCGGTAGATTCTCCATTTTGAGTCAAGCAAGAATTCATGTTGAACAGCCGTCTTGAGTTTTCAAGACTCAAACACTTCAAGATTTCCAGATTTGTAAAATCTCTTCCTCCAATATTCGTCGATTTTCTTTCCATTGAGGTCCTGTGTAAAATATAGGAATACAAGTGCAACTCTATCTCCGTGTATTCGTTTGGTTATAAAATAAACAAAACCTAAAAACTGTACAGGAAGTCGATACGCTGTATCTATTCCCCAGGATACGTCGTATTGATACTTGTGTCGAATATGCAGTATTCGTTTAATGAATACGCCGTATAGACTATGCTGAAAATAAAGACTGGATAACGTCCAGATAGTCAATACGCCGTATCCATGGGGTTTGGATACGCCGTATAGACAGTCTGGGAAGATAGACTCGATAACAGAAAAATAAATTTCGGGTTGTCTCCCGGCAAGCACTTTTGTTTATAGAAAAGTATTTAAGTTAGACTTGCCCCCAATTTAATCCCATCCTTATAAAACAATTTGGGGTCGAACGGGATGCCAAATGGCACATATAAATTCTTTATTAGGAAAATGAATGACATCCCTTTGTTAAAAAAATTACAAGTCACAATATTAACATTTAGATCCTTGATAAAACTTTCAGTTTTGAAAAATTCACTAATTCTATCATGACTTGTTTCCAAAAGCTTACTTGACCCTTGTGCATTGATTTTTATTACATCAGGTAACGGTATGACAGACATATCCCCCCAAGAGTGTTTAATATCGATTCTTTCATTATCGTTGTCCTTATCCGACAAATCATGGATAAATTACGTTAAAATGAAATAGATCAATGATCACGTTCGTAACTACAACTTTAATATATAAATATAATATACTATAAATATATAATATAAATATATATATATGGGTAATTATCAAAAGTATCAATAATAGTAGAGAGTGTAAGAATTCCGTAAGGCTTTTAAGAGATATTACTTTTATCCAAAGCAAAAACCATAAAAAACCTTCCCGGGTCGTTTCCCGTCAAGGCGTGAATTTGAGAATCGAGCTTACGTTTGAGAATTTATGCTTGAATAATCAAGAGTTGATTTGGATTATATTTCTATAATTAAAATGTAAAAACACGTAAAGGCAAGCTAAAAACGAAAGCAATTAAAAATTTAAACCTAAAAACGACAACGGGATCTAAACCCGTTCTTTAAAAACCTAAAAATGAAATTTTAACCCTACACATGCAAATTTAATTTTTAAAAATCCTAAATAATAAAGGAAAATTTGTAAAAAAATTATATTTTTTTGATTTTTATTTTATTTATTACGAATTAAAAACTGATTTAATGAAATAAAATGATTAAAAATACTAAACTAATTTGTAAAAATTCTAAAAAATTACAGAAAGTAGCTTAAACTATGCTGAATCTAGGAAAAATAAGTTGGGTCACCCAGCTTATCTAAATAAGCTGGAAATAAGCCGAAAAGGCTTATGGCTTAAAATGACAAAAAGGTTATATGAGAATAATTTGTGCAAATTCAAACGGAAAAGACCCAAGGGCAGAGTGGTGTGTGTGTGTTGTGTTAAATATGTTGGTAGAGGGTGGTAGAGGTCCAGGGTTCGAGCCTTGGCTCACCCTGGACTTCCCACTTTCCCAACATATTTTTTTGCAAACTTTTTATGAAAAATCTTTAAGGACTTAAAAATAAGCTAATTTAAAAAAGTGACTTTTTATAAAACTAAAAATTAAGCTGGAAATAAGCACTAAGAGGTTGACAAACTTGATTTTTTACACTAAGTCTCAAAAAACTAAACTGTTGGCCTATTTAAGACACAATAAGCTAATGGAAAAGCAAATAAACTATCAACAACTAATAAGCTACACCTAATAAGAACTAAAGAATAAAAGTAAGCTAACAGTAAGAGCTCAAACCTAGCTTAAATGAAAGGATTACCTAAAGAGCTTTTATACTTAAACTTTCTAAGCTAAAAGGCTAATAAGCTTGAATAAGCACTACCCTAAGCTAAATAAGCCAACTATGATAAAAACCTATCCTATTAAGCAGAAAAAAGAAAATTTTAAGCAATCCTAACAAACCATAAGCTCAAATAAGCAAACAAGCTATTTGGCCAAAACTATTAACCAAACAGCATCTAGAGGCACTTTTGAGTTTATTTTAAGCAAGTAGACAGAACCTTATTGCAAAATGACTTGTACCACTGAAAAGCTTGTCTAACAAGCTATCTAAATCAGCAAAGAAATAAGAGTTTGAAACATAAATAAGCCATAAAAAAGCTTATGGAAAAAGGCTGTTTGCACTCAGTGACTGCTGAGTTTTTTCAAGTTTTGTAAAAACAAAAGGGCTTATTGCAGACCTAAAAATAAGCTAGAAAAAGCTGATTAAATTGTAAAATGAGCTTAAATAGATGAAAACCATACTATAAACAACTTATGCTGTAAATATTAGACTCTAAAACACACATTAACTAACTTCAAATTAAGATCAAAAAGGTGGTGTTAGAACCTTAAAAACTAATATGACAGTTTTTAGTAAAATCTTATATGACCATTGCATACTTGAATTAAAGCTATACTACTGCATACTTGACCAAAATAAAACATAAGCAAGGTTTCAAAACAACTTTTAAGCAAAACTTACATAAAAGCATTTTGAACAGATTTTAAAAACCACAAATTTTAAGAATATAAAGACAAAACCTTAAAACTTAATTTTAAGCTTTAAAAACTTTTTAAAACAGATTAAAACAGCTTAAGAGAGCTTGTTAAGGTTGGCTTAGTAACCCATACCCATTTTACAACTCCGTTTGACCCATTTTGGGTCTTAACCCAAACACCCCTTTAAGTTTTCAAGATTAATTTTTAAATTGAATTTTAAAAATTTAAGCAAGAGTTTTGAAAACAGATGACAACAAAGCAATGTTAAGCAAAAATAATCAGATTTCAAACGCAGATAAGCACTTAAAATAAGAAACTAAGATAAGCAGTTCTAAAGCTATAACAAGGCAGTTTTAATCAAAAGCTTGAATCAAGATATTTTAAACTACAAGAAGGTAACAATAAGCAATACTAAAGCATAATAAGCATAAATAGGAAAAGATAAACAAGAAATAAGCAGTCTAATAAGCTAAACAATAACTAAGCTAAAAATTGAAAAATGAGACTTACAAATGCCTTTGCTTAAACAAGGCTTAATCAATGCTCAAAAGAGCTTATCTACCATGCTCTAGCTTGTCAAAGATAAGCTAGTATTGTCCATAAGCCCTTCCCAAACTGGCTTATCATCCAAATAAGCTAAGGTATTTTGATGGTGAATTTTCTTAAACACTTGATAGTGTTTTAAAGCTTTTTGAAAACAGATTGTATAAAAGCTTAAATAAGAGCTTATGGTAGCTTATCAAACAATTTTAATAATTAGAAAACACGAATTCTTAAAAACAGAAATTTAAACTAAAAACATAAATTTTATTAATTCTAAAAAAACATTACAATATTTGAAAACTTAAATTACTATTACACTACATAAGCTGATAAAAAACTAACTAGATTAAACTACATGCCCTTTTGGCTTACAAGAGAGCCCTATTTATATAAAATAAGCTAAGGGTCTTGGTCTTCACTTGTTTTTCTTCTGTGAGGGGTTGAGCAGTTTTGTTTCTTCTGTGAGTGAGTTGCAAAAATCATCAAAACCCTCCATTTTGAGTGCTCCCCAAGTCCAATAATCTAAGCCATTGAATTTCTTGTTTTATCTCTTGACGAATGGGGTGTTAGGGGATTGCCAACATGGCAAATGGCCCATGTGATGTAGGGTTGAGGGGGGAAAGAGATGATTTTTTTGTTTTGTTGTAGGGTGTAGGGGATGGAAGATACAGATTTGACAATTTGGCCCCAAATTTGGTTTTCCTGTTTGTATTTTGTTTTGGTGATAACAAGGGTGAAGGTTTGAAGTTTTGACAGCTTTGGTCCCTTATCTTGTATAGTAATGTTGCACGGATCGTCCTTGTGGTGAAATAAGTTAGGGGGTTGGCAGAAATGGCCCCTCAGGTTGTATTTTGTTATTGCATAGATGGTCCTTGTGGTGATATAAGACTAACAGCAGTAGGATGGTTGTTAAGTCTTAATAGGCCAATGGTTTGTTGGGCTTGTTTATGGGCCTAAATGGTATAAGGCTTTTATAAGACTCAAGTCTTATAAGCCTTTATACATGGTGTCTTAATGGGCTGACCCGGCCCATTAAATGGGTACGGGTTGGCCCATTTAAGATTTCTTCTTTTTCGGCTTCGCCTTTGACTTTGACTTTTCAGGGTTGATTTTTTGGTTGACTTTGACTTTGACATTTTGACTTTCACGCTCTTTCCGTTCTCGTGCTTGGTTTTGTTGTTTTGGCTTGATTTTTGTCCTTCTCTTAGATATCCGTTACCTGCATAATATAAATATAAAACACATAAATACAATGTATTTTTGGTATATTTTTAGTCTTTTAAGCACGTTTTTAAAGGTCAAAGGTATGTGTATTTAAGCACATACCAAAATCCCCCATACTAAACTATTGTCGTGTCCTCACGCAATGCTACAAGTAAACTCTTAAGAAAACCAAGAATCGCAATCCCCCTCGACTAATTACCTCGAAAAGTAGCTAAGTGTTCATCAAGGGGAATTAAAGAATCAATAGCTTTGAAAAGTCCCGTTTTTACCATTTTTAAATATATATACACTTATTACCACACATATTTTTGTACTTTTCATTTTTTTCATTTTTTTTACTTTTCTTTTTAAGCAACTAACTAACGTATTTGACTTCTGTTATTTTCATAACTTTAGGGTCACGGAATAAGATGCATTTCAATCCTAAAATGCCCAAAAAGGATAAATTGATCGTCCCTGACTTTTCACTCGTCCCAAACCAAGCTTAAAAACGAAATTACCGTTAAATATAAGTTAAGATACTAACACTACTCATATTTGCAACTAGTAAACTTTTCACTCCCGAAAATTATTATATATTATGTTAGTGTGCTTATTTTGGATTTCAACCAAAGATCAACCTTTTTAAGAAAATTGCAATATTTCTATTGCTTTACGTTCCACCCAAGAATTATAATTTTAAAGGCGAGATTATCCCATGTAGCAACTTTTGTCTCGGCACATCCCAACCTTGCGGCTAAGTGACCAGGCTTTTGACACCCCACAGAGACTAGCATCGAGACTCACGGACCTTCGGTTTCAAAAACTCTTAGGTTTCCCGTATATACATAAAAT
>BQNB010179893.1:0-12728 GCA_026074375.1 Tanacetum coccineum | reverse complement strand
GGAAAGGAGGAAGATGTATAGTGTTTTGGTGCAGGGTAGAGTTTGTGGATTTGGCAAGTTTGGTCCCTGAAAATGTGTATAACTTTTGCATTCATAGTCCTTGTTCTTTGCAAATTTGGTCCTTGGAGTTTTATAACGGTTTGCACCGTTAGTCCTTAAAGGACTAACGGAGTAAGGGTTAAGGGGTAACGGGAGTGTTATAAAGGGGTATGGATTGGGCTAGTTTGTTGGGCCGGTTATAAATGAAAAAGACTTTGGGCTTTTTATAAGGATTAAGGTTTATAAAGTATAAGTGTATAAGTGGGCTGACCCGGGCCCACTAGGTGGGTACGGGTGGGCCCACTTTTGGCAATTTAGGTTTTCGGGTTTGGTTTTCGATGCTCTTTCCAATGCCACTTCTCGGGGTTGACTTTGACTTTGACTTTTTTGTTGACTTTGACTTTGTCTTTTTGACTTCTCACGGTCTTTCCGTTCTCGTGCTCGGTTTTGTCGTTTTGGCTTCGATTTTTGTCCTTTTCTCGGATATCCGTTACCTGCATAATATAAATGCAAAACATACAAATACAATGTATTCTTGGTACGTTTTTGGTCAATTAAGTCCGTTTTTAGTGGTCAAATGTATGTGTAATTAAACACATACCAAAATCCCCCATACTAAGATATTGTCGTGTCCTCACGCAATGCTATAAGTAAGCACTTAGAAAACTAAGAATCTCGATCCCCCTCGACTAATTACCTTGAAAAGTAGCTAAGTGTTCATCGAGGGGAATTAAAGAATCAAGAGTTTAGAAAAGTCCCGTTTTTTCTCATTTTTTTAGAGCAACTAACTAACATATTTGACTTTCGTTATTTTCATAACCGTTAGGGATCATAGAACAAGATGCATTTTGATCCGAAAATGCCCCAAAAAGGATAAATTCATCGTCCCCGACTTTTCACTAGCTCCAAACCAAGCTTAAAACGAAATCACTGTTAAATATCAGTTAAGATGCTAACACTACTCATATTTGCAACTTGTGAACTTTTCATTCCTGACAATTATTATATCTTAGGTGGATGAGCCAGTTTTGAATTTCACCATGGATCAAACGTTTGCAAATACAATGCTTCACGTTCCACCCGAGAATAATGAGTTTGAAGGCGAGATCATCCCATGTAGCGACTTTCGTCTCGGCACATCCCAACCTTGCGGCTAAGTGACCAGGCTTTTGACACCCCACAGAGACTAGTATCGGGACTCACGGACCTTAGGTTTCAAAAACTCTCAAGGTTATCGCCGTTTACACATAACTTTATTTAAACAACTTAAAATAGAATAGTCAAAGTTCAAAAGCAAATTTAAAATAACAAAAAGAAAGATCTATATATTAATCAACCTAAATACATTATAACATTGATGCAATTGTACCCTCGACCATTTTAGAAGGCTGCAACATCGGTTTGTGACCCGACAAGATGCAAGCAACTTTTATCAGTCTCGCAGCGGATTTTTTATTCTTACTATGGGCTTTTTAAGAAGGCTGTAACATCTGGTTTGTAGCCGGAAAATAAAACAAAACTTTTTGTCAGCCCATAGTTTTATGTTTATTTATATTTTTTTTTCATTATATATATATATATTGTTTTTCCGATATAGTAGAAGAACTTCTTTTTTGGAAAATTTAAGTGAGCGAGCGCTCATTTAAACAAGACTTAAAATTTTTTTTGCTATCTACTACATAAAAATTGTTGATTTAAGTTTAATCTCTAAAAAGCACGGTATTATATAGTCCTGGTTTAGAGCTTATGGGAAGAAAAAGCCACAAATTACAACATACAAAAAGCTCTTAAGATTTCCAATTCCAACTAATCCTTGTTTATCATCCGTACTCATACTTAACTCTAATCATTATTTTTCGTTCTTTTTTCGCGAAGATCGCGAAAGCTTAAGCCTAAAGTTAAGGAGACAAGCTATATGCTCAATCACAACGCTCGATCGAGTCAAAATTTATTTCTTATTCTAAAACCCAGCAGGAAAGTCAAAATTTGACAAAACACATATTATTTATTTTGAAAATTTTTTAAAAAAATTTTTCCCTTTTTTTGAAATTTTGGTTGGAAAAAAACGGATTACGTGAAAACACAACGGTAGCAAGCAAATTTGCACAAGCAGGCACAATAAATCGATAGATCCCACTCCTCCTCCCATACTAGAATTAACATTGTCCTCAATATTTTAAAGAAGGGTCTCTCTCCTCTCACTTTCTCTAATCTAAGGGAGAGGGGGTCTCTAGGGTTCCATTCTCGCTCTCAAATCTGCTTCTTTCTCTAACTATGGCGAGGGTTGGAGCGCGGGGATGGGGCTGGCTGGGGTCGCCCCTCTGTTCTTCTTCTATCTTCTCTGAGGGTCTCACTCTTTCTTCCTCCTCCTCTTCTCGTCTAACCTTCTCTGTCTCTCTACTACCTCGTCTACTCGCCGTCTTTATCTAGTAGCACGTATTATTAGTCTGGTTAGGAGCTTATGGGAGAAAAAGCCACAAATTACATACATGAGCTCTTAAGATTTCCAACTAATCCTTGTTTAGCATCCGACTCATACTTAACTCTATCATTTTTCGTTCTTCGCGAAGATTCGCGAATGCTTAGCCTAAAAGTTAAGGAACAAGCTAGAGCTCAACACGCTCGATCGAGTCAAAATTTATTCTTATTCTACCCAGCAGAAAAGTCAAAATTGTGACAAAACACTTATTTTATTTTTGAAAATTTTTAAAATTTTTCATTTTTTTGAAATTTTGGTGGTAAAAACGGGATTACGTGAAAACAACAACTGCAGGCACAATCAAATCGATAGATCCCCCCATACTAGAATTAAACATTGTCCTCAATGTTTTAAGAAGGGTCTCTACGTAAATCCTAAGCCGTTTATTAAGTATGCTTAAAGATAAACGTTAGTCGATTAGATTAGGATATTGGATTTCCCAAATGAAGCTGAGGATTTAAAGCTCGAGTGATCGAAGGACAAAACCACGAGCACGAGAGGCTTCAAAAATCCAGGACAATCCTAGACAATCATCAAAAAACACAAGCAAACGAGAAAGGAAAGAGGCACACCTTCTCACAACAAAAAACACTTATTCATTACTACATAATATAACTACGGATAAGCATGGGTTGCCTCCCACGAAGCGCTTGTTTAGGGTCACTAAGCTTGACCCAATCCCCGAATTCATTTATCCTTGGGGAAGGTTTGGAGATCCGGGACAACCAATTGTGGTACGTCCCCTCCAAAGTAGTGCTTGATTCTATGACCGTTCACCTTGAAGTTTGGCCCGGAGTTTTGAGATAACTCAACGGTGCCATATGGAAAGACATGGGCAATGGTGAACGGTCTGGACCAACAGGATTTTAACTTGCCCGAGAACATCTTCAATCGAGAGTTAAAGAGGAGGACTTGATCACCGACGTTGAAAACGCGGTTTTTGATCTTTGAGTCATGGATCCTCTTTGTTTTCTCTTTATAGATTAAAGAGTTCTCATAGGCATGATCACGGGTTTCACTAATACAAGGACAATACTTCATGAACCTAATAAAATCAAATAACATTCAACAAAATCCATGCGACAAATATAAACAAACTCAGGAGCGAAATCCAATGCAATCCTAGCGGTCACTCTAGCCACTTCTCATAACCTCAATATTCTCACGAAGCTCACCTAAAAATGATGCTTAAAAACATCAACATAATGGTTGGTGAGAGTCATAGGTTTAAGATACACAAATCAATCTTTTAAATCCAATTACCATGATAAATAAAACATAACATAGCAGGACATACAACGTACTATCGTACAATCTAACATCAATCACCTCAATCCACATTAGGAACCTCACCCTCAATCATCACAAACAGGGAACGGAACGTGTTCCCCCCCGATCCACAGAACAATCCATCAACGAATGAGAAACGATCACGCTCAAGCATAAAAAATCCATTCACAATAATGAGACGATCACGCTCACTATCAACAACTCACAGTAATAAGACGATCACGCTTACTACCAAACAAATCCATAAATGCCATGAGACGGTCACGCTCAAGCACAACAATCCATACCATAAAAGCAAGTAGCACATAACATACAATAGTCACGTATAGCCCATGCATCGTTTTAATAACACATTACACGTGAACTAAAACATTTCAAACCTCTTTGCATCATACCATCCCAAATGTAAAAACATTAAAAATTGTACTATAAAACCTCCCTTATACTTTAGCTTCCCAAAAGATTCCAACAAAATCTTCACACAAAACACGTCACGACAATCTTAAACAATTAAGCACACAATAAGCTACCATCAATTAGGCATTCAACCCAATATGGATGTAAACCACCTCAACTATGAATAGGATTCTAACGCTATCTACCATAGCTCTATACTTGATTTAAACCTTTTCCAACTCCTACATATGCTATTTACGCTTCAATGCTACACTTTATATTTTCTGGTTTTGAGCAGAATTTTATACTCACTTACACGTCTTAAACGCACCACTTAAACACTCCCATAATTCAAACCAAAATTCATCATGCTACATATATGTCCTATGAACCTCTCATAGCTCTCCCAAAGCCATTACCCTTTTACAAATACCCTTTAGAAATTCATTAATCCAAAGTGTCCAAAATTCATCCAGAATCTGACCTTCTAAAAGTATGGCACTAGCTGACCACTTTAGACCTCCTTTCATGCTTAGCAAAAATTCAGGGATCACACACAATATATAAACTAACTTCCACGCGATTTTTAGCTTCTAACTAGATGTATAAGTATTTTTAGAAAAATCAAAACCAAAACTGAAATTCGTCACTGTTTTACACACTGATTTTGTAACGCCCTTTTGGCCCACTTCCCGACCATAAAAACTTACGAGGCCAACTTTTCTGGAAAGTAGACTCTCTGAGGTTATCTCCAGTATGTTGTAAATTATTTATTTGATAATTTATGATTGAGTTATGCTCGTTACAAAACTGCCTAACTTTCTGCAGTGAATTAAACAATTAATTCGGGCGATCTAAACCCTAACGCATGATCAAAACACGTAACCCATTAAACTAATGATCAACCAATCATCATTAAACTATAACTTCCAGAAAATTAAAACCCTAATTTATAAACCCTAATTTATAAGCCCTAATCCATCATACTTAGATTACAATAATTGAAAATTAATTAACTAGAATTACATAAAGATTAAAAATTACCTTAAAAGAAAACCCTAAAAAAATTCTTCTTTTTTGTTCTCTCTTTTGGTTTTGGGGTCGATTTTCACATATGGTGGTCTAAACCCGTACCTTTGTCTAGTGTCACGACTTGAGCCTTGAGGACAAGGCTCTTCTAACCGGAGGAGACTGTAACATTCAGTATTTTTAGGTCATTTACCACGTCATATATTTTACTAATTATTTTTTTTCGTACGCGTTTACTTTTAATTCTTATTATATATAGTTAAATCGCGTAAACTAAAAATCAACAATTAGCGTAAACGGACACCAAACGAATTAAAGTTTTCGTCAAACAAGCAATATATTATTTTTACAAAAGTAATAATCAACTTTTTATATTTTATTTTTATTGGATACGCAAAACGTTTACGTTTCGCGATTAAATACATTTAGGTATACCCGGAAGCTCAAAACTTTTCTACGCTTCAACAAATACCCACTTTTATACCCAATACTTAAAATTAAGTTAAAAACCATCCCATGTATACCATAGGGCCGTTTGGTATGTAGTAAACTCAAAGAGATATTCAAACTTGCAAACAATGTTCCTTAAGACCATGAAACTTGTCCTACACTTGCAAGACATTGACCAAAGACTCCACAATTCACTCATCTTGTTCCTTGACCAACTAGGTACATCTTTGACTAGTTATATGAATATATAATACTTTATCTAGTGAGATACACACACATTTCTCATATTCAAGGTGTAAAAATACAAAAATCTCTCCTCCCTCCCCCTCTATAGCTCACCGCATCAAACACCCTCCCAAATAAATCCATATAAAATTTTATACAACCTATACACACCTACACACACCATTCATAAGATATTCTAAGAGGTTTCCAAGCATTGGTTAACCATATTCAAGTGTTAATCAAGAAAAGGAAGGTTAGGGTTTATTTAGAAAAGTTGGGGTTTCATATTGTGCAAGCTTGGGTTTAAAGGCTAAACAAGGGTTTAGCACCTATTTTTCATCATCATCATTCATCATAAGGTCTTCTACAAACCTTTATACTTTCATTTTATGAATTTTTATGTATATGATGTGCTATGTAGTGAAATCACCATTTAGGATATGTTTAAATTACAAAAGTGAATTTCTCTTGTAAACATGATTTATGAACTTGTACACATGTTATATGGATGGTATATTGAGTTTACAAAATGGTTGTAAGACTTGTACACTCATGGTTTATATGTAAAAAGAGTTATGTATAAACTAGTGATATAAATGTTACTTATGAAAGTTAAGGGTTAAAAGTGTTAATATGGACTTGGTAAATTTGGACACAAATGGACAATTATGGACTAATGGACTCTTATTATATGTAACATATATGACATATATGAAATATGAGACTTGTGGTAGATTACAAAAGTGGAAAAGTATAAAAACAAAGTTATATATAGACTTAGTAAAGTCAATCAAACATTCTGTCCAAAAAGTGTATAAAAATATATTTATTTTATATTTTTATAAGATAATACATCTCAAGACGATTCCGAAAAGGTAAGAAACTTGTCAAACGGATTAATAACGAAAAAGTTACGGCAAAAACAAGTTATACGATAAATAAACGGATTTGTAAAAGAATTTTTATAAAAACTTTTCATAAAAATTATTCAAACAGCAAGTTTGGTATTTTTAACAAATTATACATATTTTTAGGATTCCAAAATGATAAGAATCGTAATTTTTCAATTAATAACGAACGAGTTATGAATTTCGCGAGTTTACGACAATTAATACTTTTATAAAACTATTTTTATAAAAGTTACTGTTCATGACAGAAATAATTATTTTTGTAAACCTCATAAATAAGTAGAACTTTCAATTACGAGAACGTGCTCGAAAGAATCACTAAAAACGGAGCTATAACGAATAAAATATGACGTTTACGGGTTTTACGATAATTAAAACTATAAAAATAACTTTATAACTGGTGTGAACAGTAAAAAGTACTGTTCATCAGAGGGTCAAAAATATGAAAATGTCAAATTATGATAACTCGTCCTAATACGAAAGCGTGGGCATAAGAAACGTCAAAATCGGGCTTAAAACGCGAAAGTTACGCCAGTTTTACTACAACGGTAATTATAAACGTTTTAACTTATTAAACACAATTTTACCAAAACAATTAGATGGTGATTGAACTATATAGACCTATATGTGGTATTAAGCAAAGTGCTATATTACTAGGGAGTTTCATAATGAGGCCTCTTCGGGGTGGCGTATCGACGAGTTGTTGGATTTACGATTTAAAGTGTCCTAGCTCCTCATACGTTCACTACATGACCTCTTAATTATGATAGCCCGAACGATAGTATGATGTAACTAACATAGACCTGTATATGATGTTAGTTAATCGAAGTACATGGTACTTATACGACCTTAAATTAAATAGGTTGCATCTGACGATTTGCGTGACGCGTTATCTGTGATATTTGGATTATCAGAACTCAAGGTGAGTTCATAGCCCCATATTTTTAACATCGAGAGTGAGTTCATAGTCTCGCATTTTAATCTTTTATATGTTTAATAAAACCGCGAGGGGATAATTCGGCTCGTTTTAACCTATTGTAACTTATTGGATTTTCTACTACCCTAAGCGTTACAAGACTATTTTTACTAAGCTTGATTTGTTTATACATGATTTTGAGATCGTGTGAATACCTTATTGAACCGTGAATTTTAGACATGTATTGTTTTTACTATGGACACAAGGGTCTTAAATATAGTGTATGCTAGCCAGATTACTGCTGAATATTGTTTATAAGTTACCTTATTGCCGTGAAGTTCCTATTATCATAAACCGTTAATTGCTATTGTAGTAAGCGCGAGTGTTTGGTTAGATTTTCGGGTTTGACAATCCCCACCTTCTCTTCTGGGTACAATAGTCTTGAGACGGGTGCATTTAACATTGAGAGTGTTAGGTTGTGGCAAAGGCCATCCAATATTCGATATTGGGGCACAAATCTAGTTAAGGTTTCGGGGTTCATGTCGGCTTATAGTGCATTATACCTGTTATATATTTAGAATTGGTTGAATGTGTTTCCCTTGCAGTCTACCTTACTTGTTTTGGATCTTCGGAATACGTACTTAGTCCACCATTACTTCGATCTTGTTTGTCCACTACTGAACTTTAATAGATTTATTAATATCACTTCTTGGATATTTCGGAAAAATAAACACTTTAAAATGCCGTACGCTTCTTTTCTTACTGCAATATTCTTAAATTATTTAAACATGATTTTACTTATAACTATGAAATTCACCAAACATTATTGATGACGTTTTTGCATGTGTTTTCTCTGGTTTATTATTCTGCTAGGAAAGCATTGGGAGCATTTGAGTCGCGCTGATAGATTTTTTTGATAAAAAAATAAAAATGGCTTAATTACTTGTATACCATTTCGACAAACGTTTTAATAAAAAAATTGTTTCTATTGCATCTATAACTTGGGTTCCTTTTGTAAACTCTGATTTAAATAATAAAAAAATGTGAAATTTATTTAAAAGTCCTCTTTTGAGCGTCGTATTCTGTGACTTGTGCGTTATGGACTATGACTTAGTCGCACCCCAACTGTTACATATTCCACCCCACCAGGCTTCCGTCGATTTTAGGGGTTGTTGTGACAATTGTACATTAGATGTTAACGGAATGAGTCGATATGTTATCGTTGTACATTAAATGTTATAAAGGATGCGTTCACGATATGTTATCGATTACACATTAATATGTCAAACGGATGAGTCGATATGTTATGTTACACATTAAATGTTCAACAGGATGGAGTCTGATATGTTATAGTTGTTACATTAGACGTTCATCGGATGAGTAGATATGGTATAGTTGTCATTAGATGTCCTTCGGATGTGCGATATGTTATTGTTGGACATTAGATGTTCAACGGATGAGTCAATATGGTATCGTTGTACATTCGATGTCTAACGGATGAGTCGATATGTTATCGTTACACATTACAAGTTCAAGTATCGTTGTACATTCGATGTCTAACAGATGAGTCGATATGTTATCGTTACACATTACAAGTTCAACGGATGAGTCAATATGTTATCGTTGTACATTAGATGTTCAACGGATGAGTCGATATGTTATCGTTAAACATTAGATGTACAACGGATGAGTCGATATGTTATCGTTACACATTAGATGTTCAACGGATGAGTCGATATGTTATCGTTACACATTAGATGTTCAACGGATGAGTCGATATGTTATCGTTGTACATTAGAAGTCCAACGGATGAGTCGTTGTACATTAGATGTCCAACGGATGAGTCGTTGTACATTCGATGTTCAACAGATGAGTCGTTGTGCAAGCACTTGCTTGATAAGATAACGGTACTCGAGGCAACGGTGGATATGTATATGCATCCGGAACAACACACAGTTAATTCAGCCGCACTATTTCACAAAGTTTACAATAACATGAGAAAACTTGATTTGGAGTAGTTTGTCATTTGGAATGTAATTCGTATGCTTTAAGCGTCGGTTTGTAAGTTTCGTATGATTATCGTTCTAATAGGTTTAAGTGTCTGTTTGTAAGTCGCTTGTGTTACTACAAGTGGTATGTATAATATTTAACCAAATGAATGTTTATTTTTGTGTTACTTGACGAATGAGCATCTTGAAAAACTATACGGTATATCATGTTCAACTATAGAAGGGTAGTGCATATCCTGACCGAACCGAGAAAACGGAGTGTTTTTTTATATAGTTATTATTTAAAACCACACAAGAAACTGAAATGTTTTTTTTAGTATTTATATATTTTAAATAATAATTATAAAATATATTTTATAAATAATAATGATTTAAAAGCATAATTAAATTTTTTAATAAAATACATGTCGCCCGGGAAACGTGAGCGGGAAAAATTGCCGCCAGGAGTTTCGTTAAATTTTTTTGTTAAATTTTAATAAAATAGTTTTCCGGGCAACATGTCGCCCGGGAAAAAATAACGAATGTTAATTACCACTAATTACCACGCTTAATCATTCACGTAAAATAATGTTTTTTATAAAAAGTTTCCCGGGCGACATGCCGCCCGGGAAAGTGAGCGGGAAAAAATGCCGCCAAGATTTTCGTTGTTTTTTTAGTCAAATTCTAACCAAGTTATCCCGGGCGACGACTTTGACTAAAAAGTCTATCAGAATTGGGGCCACGTCGGACAGACTTTTGTCGTTTAGTGAGGTTTCCCGGGCGACATTGTCGCCCGGGAAAACTTGGTCACTTGTTCTACTTTTTCTTGTAGTGTTTGTTCCGCTAAGTTCTAGTAAATATTTTGATTTAGATGGCGCAAGTAAAGAAGAGACGCAGACTGATACGGTTAGGAGATGTTCCCGAGTTGCAAGTAAAGAAGAGACGCATGATCCAAAGACAACGGTTAGGAGATGTTCCCGAGTTGATTCACCGTATACAACTAGCGTTGCCATCAAAAGATGCTGCCCGCACCTGCATCTTGTCCAAGTCATGGCTACACGCTTAGTCTACCATCCCCGCCATCCGGTTTTCTCCGTCCGTTGACTCTTTAAAGAAAAAAAAATCAAAGAAAGTACATGAGCTTGATTAACCAGACATTACGAAGGTATCACCAGGACAACTTACCAATCACTAGTATTGATCTTCAGTTTTGCATTCACACTGCTTTGCGTTCCGCTTACAAATTGATTATGCAAGCTACTTATAAAAGTCGTAGCTCTCTTAACGAGCTTCACCTCGCAATCTTGTTAACCACTTCATTTGCTTATCCTGCTGAGATATTTACTTTGCCTGATGAGATATTTTCAAGTGCAAATCTCCACACATTAAGTTTGAAACTTATATCCGGTTATTCCCTTAGCTTTAGTAGCAATCCTTCGATCCACTGCACCAACCTACGTGTACTCAAGTTGGTTGATGTCCACATAACTCAATATGTGCTTCATAAATTGTTATCTACGTGTAAGTTACTTCAAAAGATCCGCATCGAGTTACTCGTGGAATTCAGTATTATCAAGGTAAACAATCTTCGTTATCTTGATGAGTTAATAATATATAATCTCAACGAGAACGATAATATTTTCGAAGTTGATGATGTCCCATCTCTCCGCTCGCTTTATTACGACACAGTTCCGCGACTGGTGTTTAGGCCCGTATTATTCAAACTGGGCACCATACGGAGCTTGAGAGAGTTAACTTTAGACAGCGTGTCCATGGATGATGCATTCTCAAGTATGATCAAATCCAACTTTCCATTTCTAGAGAGTTTGACCCTTATGATCGACTGGTGTAGTGTTGAAATCTTGGACTGCGGACATTGACGTTATACTTTGATCTAGACAACCAAATCAAGGTACATGTTTATGCTCCCAACTTACTTGTTTACTCGCATTCAAGCACGGTGGCACTGCCGCCTAGTCTCTTGTTTTCAACCATTCCTCCCCAGCAAATTGAGCTAGCTCTCACACTCGACGATTCCATCGATGAGTTGTTCTTTCTTAACATGAGGGAAGTACTCGAATTATCAAGCAAGTTTAATGTTACTATAATATCCAATTTTGGGGTTCAGTTGCCTTTCGACATTGATTATGTGAGAACAATCCTCCCGTTTCCGGCTACAAGTGTTGAAGAACTGGTTTTAAAACAATTCGACAATAACTTGTGGGAGAACTCACTGCTCTTTGATGCAGTTTTTTCTGTTTGCCGCCCCATGTATGTCAAGGCGAATAATAAATTAAACCTCAAAGTTGCTAACTACTCGTTGAACCAGCTAATGGTACAAGAAAATGAAATAGGAGAGGTCGTGTATTGTGAAATAAGAAATCCTCTCAATGGAAGATGGGTAGCATTAACAAGTTCTTCCTTAAGTTTGCTTGATACAACGACTTTTCGTGACTGCACTCATCCGCTCACTGAGTTCAAACTTAGCTCGTGTTCACCATAGAAGCTTCTTCACTTGTATTGTTTGGAGAGAAGTGCAAAAATCATCCCTGTGGTTTGTCAAAAAACCGTCTCACGTCCCTCGTTAAATAATTGTCCAAAACACATCCCTCCGTTAATGTTTTGGGACACGATACATCCTTTGGACTAACGGTGCAAATTTTTTTTTCCGTTAAGTATTAACGAGCGTCTAATTTTTAACGGTGCAACTATATAGGAGGGTATTGTTGTCTTTTTGCCCCCACAGGGATGATTTTTGCACTTCTCACTTAAAAAAAGTTTTTGTTTGTATTTTAATTTTAAAAAAAACTTTTTTACATTATTATTCGTAAAAAAGTTTAACTTTTTTTACAAAATCTTAAAAAAAAATTAAAAAGTGCGAAGTTTTTAAAAAAATTTTGTAAAAAAAAGTTTTTAAAAAATTTTGTAAAAAAATTTTTAAAAATGTTTTTAAAAGTACGATTTCGGTTCGATTATTTTTAATTTTTTTTTAAATTTCGTACTTTTTT
>BQNB010179891.1:0-12728 GCA_026074375.1 Tanacetum coccineum | reverse complement strand
ATATTTTCTTGGCATTGAAGTCATTGATAATGATGATGGTGTGTGTTTAAGTCAAAGGAAGTATTGTCTTGAAGTGCTTCATGAATATGGCCTGTTAGCTGGCAGACCTGTTGAAACCCCTCTGGCTGAAAACACCACCTTGAACCATGTTGAGTCTGAGGATGATAAATTGCTCAGTGATATAGGGAATTACCAGAAACTTGTAGGGAAATTGATTTACCTTACCAATACTAGACCTGACATATCTTATGCTGTTCACTGCCTTAGTCAATTCATGCACGCCCCCTTGTCTTCTCATTTAGAAGCTGCCTTTAGAGTTCTTAGATATCTCAAGAACTCCCCAGGCAGTGGAATTCAAATTAATAAGGTTGGTAACCTTAAGTTAAGGGCTTACGCTGACTCTGACTGGGCTAGATGTCCAGCCACTAGAAAGTCTGTGTCTGGTTATTGTGTGTTTCTAGGCAGTTCCTTGATTACCTGGAAAAGTAAGAAACAATCCACTTTGTCCAGGTCTTCTGCTGAAGCAGAATATAGAAGCATGGCTTCTGCTACTTGTGAAGTGATTTGGTTGTCAAACCTGTTGGGTGATATGGGTGTTAAAAACCTGTTGCCAGTGGTGTTGTATTGTGATAACAGCTCTGCTTTGCAGATTGCTGCTAATCCTGTGTTTCATGAAAAGAGTAAACACTTTGAGATTGATGTGCATCTTGTAAGAGAGAAAGTTGCCAGTGGTGTGATTGTTACTGAGAAGATTCATACTTCTCAGCAAATAGCTGATGTGCTGACTAAAGCACTTGGCTCCAAACAACATGATGAGTTGTGTACCAAAATTGGTATTCTGGATATGTTTAAAGTGCCTCAAGTGGATAAAACTTGAGGGAGGGTGTTGGAAAGTCAAGTTTTATCTTGACAGTTCAGGGACTGACTGTGTCAATTCCCAATTCTCCTTTTCTCTATCTTTATGTTTCTGTCCTTGTTTGTTAGCCTTGTGTATTTGCAGGGTCCAAAGCTGCCAAGTTGGTATTCTTCCTCTGGCTATAAAAGGATAGAGTGCAGCTAGGGTTGATGGATCGATCTTTTCTGTGTGTTTATAACACACACTCTCTCTCAAGATCGATCATCTCTTATTTTTCAGTTATCTTATTTGTAATTGTATTATCTTGTTGATCAAGTGTTTGTGATCAACAAGTATTTCTTGTATCTTATCTTGTAACGGATTGGTGCTTGTAACGTGAATCAAGGGGAGGTTGGCTGGATTCACTCTTATAAATACATGTTTTTACATGGTATCAGAGCTATAGGCTCTTGATCTGGTGAGTTGGTGATTTAGGGTTTGATCGATTTGGGGGTTCAATTGGATCTTGGTTGTTGGTGATTCTCTGGTGGTGTATCATTGTTCTCTGGCTTTAATCGTGTGGATTTGGGCTCGATTGAGATAATATTAAATTAGGGTTTCAAAACCCTAATTTTTTTTAGGGGGTTTTCGTTCTGGTGTTCCTCTATATACTTGACTAAGTGAATCAAGTGTATAGAGGTTCGATTTGGTCTTCCGCTGCATTATTGCTCTGTAAGTTGTTCTTTAATTCTTATAAAGTCGTGTCTGTAGAGAGTGCAAACGAGTTCGGCTAACATCTTGATCCTCCAACTTGATTGGTGTGAATACCTGCTCTGGTCAACTCCAATTCTCTCAGTTGAGTAGCTTTATTTAGGTTAAAGAACCTCTCTCCCCTTCTCTTTAATTATTTATCTCCTATTCTTGTTCTTTATATGTGTATGCTTATTTAGCTGGTTTGCCTGGTTGCCTATCTGCTGTTGTTTGATTGTTTTCTTGGTGGCTTAATTGTTGTATCTGTTTTTTTTGCTCTACCTGTTTTCTTGTCTTGCTTGGAGTATGGTGGGTGTTGGCCCTTCAGTGGATTCTGTGAGTACTCTGGATTGTAGTAATATCTTGCATCTTCAAAACAGTGACTTTAATGTTACCAATGTCATATCTATCAAATTGTCTGGCACTGAGAATTATAGAGTATGGGCTGCTGCTATGAGACTTGCCATTAATACTAGAAATAAAACTAATTTTATTGATGATACTTGCTTAAAAGAAACCTATGCTTCTAGTGCTGTGTATTCTAGTCAATGGGATAGATGTAATTCTATTGTGTTATCCTGGTTGTTGAACTCTGTTTCTGATGATCTATATCTAGGTCAAATTTTCTCTGAAAATGCTTCTGAAGTGTGGTCTGAATTAAAAGAAACTTATGATAAGCTTGATGGTTCTGTGACTCTTAATCTGCTTAATAAAATTCACAACTTTAAACAAGGTGAATTAACTGTCTCTGAGTATTATCATAAGTTGAATAGCCTTTGGAGAGAATTTGATATCATGACTAAACTGCCTAAATGCTCATGTGCTGCTAGAGAAGATGTGTTAGTGCATAACCAGCTTATGAAGCTTATGCAATTCCTCATGGGTCTGAATGATGTTTATCAACCCATTAGGAGTTCCATTCTCTCTAGAGAGAACCTTCCTGAGGTTAAGGATGCCTTTGCTATAATTTCCAGAGAGGAATCTCATAGAGGCATTGCCTCTACCTCTTCTGGCTCTCTTGCCAAGCCTCAAATATCTGGTTTTGTTTCTTCTACTAACAATTGGTCCAATAATGGTAATAAGAAGAACAACAAGAAGTTTAGTCACAACAATCCTAATTACAGGGGTCCTAACCCTAATCTGAAGTGCACTAACTGTGAAAAAACTGGTCACACGGCTGACAGATGTTTTGATTTGATTGGATATCCTCCTGGGTATAACAGAAACCCTGCACCTAGGCCTAACAATTTCAGACCTTATAGTGCTAATAATGCCTCCCCTCTTGAGAATGGTGCTCCATTATCTTTCACTAATGATCAGATGATGAAACTGATGAATCTCATCAATGATGTGCCCTCTGGAAGCAACACTGGAAATATACAAGCTAATTTGGCTGGTAGGTGTACTTACATGAATAGTAATGTGTTGTTCAATCTTAATTTTAAGACTTTCTTTAATACCAATACCATTCTTTGTAAAGCTTCCTTGAGGTGGATTATTGATTCTGGTGCTAACCAACACATGACCATTTCCACTATAAATATGTTTGGGATTGTGGATGTTTCTGACCTTAGCTTAACTGTTGGACACCCTAATGGTACTCTAGCTAAGGTCAAGTTTGTTGGAAATTTAAAGCTTAATAGTCATGTTACCCTCTATGATGTGTTGGTTGTCCCAGAATATTGTGTTAGCTTACTTTCTGTTAACAAATTGCTTAAAGATAGTAAACTGTTTGTTGGTTTTACTGAATCTAAATGTTATATTCAGGATTTGGTTCACAGTCAAATTGTGGGGACTGGTAGTGAGAATGGTGGCCTATATTTGTTTGATTATGACTCTCCCAAGTCTTCTATGTGGTCTAATATAGGTAATATGTCTGATGTTTGTTATGTTTCCAAATCTTTGTGGCACTCAAGGCTTGGTCACCCATCTGACCAATCCCTTGATGTTCTTCAAGGCAATCTTAGGTTCACTAAGAATTCTTCTAAGTCTCCTTGTGACATCTGTCACAAGGCTAAACAGACTAGGGAACCATTTCCTCTTAGTGAACATAAGACCACCAACATTGGTGACTTAGTTCACCTTGACCTTTGGGGTCCTTATAAAGTTGTTAGTAAAGATGGTTTTCGGTACTTTCTTACCATTGTTGATGACTATACCAGGGGTGTTTGGATTTATCTTCTTAAAACCAAAGATGAGGTGTTTGATCTGTTCACTAGTTTTATCAATCATATTCAAAATCAGTTTAAGTGCAGTATTAAAACTGTTAGATCTGACAATGGAACTGAATTTGTTAATAACAAAATGGCCTTACTGTTTAACAACCTTGGTATAGTGCATCAAACATCTTGTGCTTATACTCCTCAGCAAAATGGGATTGCTGAGAGAAAGCACAGACATCTTTTAAACGTTGCCAGAAGTTTATTATTTCAAAGTGGTATTCCCTTGTCTATGTGGCCTGAATGTATTTTAACTGCTGCCTATCTTGTTAACAGGCTGCCTCTTAATGGCAAATCCCCTTTTGAGCTTGTGTATCGTGTCAAACCTAACCTTTCCCACCTTAGGAGTTTTGGCTGTCTTTGTTATTCTACAGTTTTAAATAATTCTGACAAGTTTTCTTCCAGATCTGAAAAATATGTTTTGATTGGGTTTTCTAGTACAAAAAAGGCTTACAAAGTGTATGGTTTAGATTCTAAAGTGGTTTTCTACTCTAGAGACCTAAAATTTTATGAAACCATTTACCCTTACAAAATGAACAAGTCTTTTCAAAACATTGTTTTTGACTCTTCGAATAACAAAGTCGATACTTTAAATTTCTTTAATGACAACCAAACTCCAAGTCCCAATGATGAAGGGAGAGGTTTAAACAACAGTGCACCCAATGAGGGTGATAACTCCTATTCTGAGGGCAATGTCCCTTCTTCGTCTAATGTTGACACAATTAGGGGAGAACCTGAGAACAGTAGTCAAGTGCAGCCTGATCTTAGAAGGTCTTCTAGAACCTCTAAGCAACCTGCTAGGTTCAATGACTTTGTTGTTGGTAGCAGCAAGCTTTATGGTCTTGAGAAATATGTTACTTATGCTAATTTGAGTAGATCTAACTTCTGTTTCTCTACTACTCTTAATAAGACCACTGAACCAACTACTTATGATGAGGCCATCAGAAATCCAAAATGGATTGAATCCATGAACAATGAAATTGAGGCTTTACTTAGAAATAACACTTGGACTGTTTGTGATCTTCCCAAAGGAAGAAAACCTGTTGGTTCCAAATGGCTTTGGAAAATCAAATTCAAATCCACAGGTGAAATTGAAAGGTATAAGTCTAGAGTTGTTGCCAAGGGCTATAGTCAGAGGGAGGGTTTTGACTATTCTGAGACCTTTAGTCCTGTTGTTAAAATGTCCACTGTTAGATGTATGCTTAATGTGGCTATCTGCAATGGTTGGGATTTATTCCAACTTGATGTGAATAATGCCTTCTTATATGGTGATCTAACTGAGGAAGTATATATGACTCTCCCCCTGGTTTTGATAATCAAAATGGAAAAGTTTGCAGACTTAATAAGTCTCTATATGGTCTTAAACAGGCTCCCAGGCAATGGAATGCCAAGCTGACCATGACCTTAGTTGAAAATGGCTTTGTGCAGTCAAAGTATGACTATTCTTTGTTCACCAAAACCTCTGGTGATATGGTTCTGATGTTACTTGTCTATGTTGATGATATTGTCATTACTGGTAATGACAATTCTGAAATTGGTAAGTTTAAAGAGATACTTAAGTCTAAATTCCAAATTAAAGACTTAGGAAATTTGAAATATTTTCTTGGCATTGAAGTCCTTGATAATGATGATGGTGTGTGTTTAAGTCAAAGGAAGTATTGTCTTGAAGTGCTTCATGAATATGGCCTGTTAGCCGGCAGACCTGTTGAAACCCCTCTGGCTGAAAACACCACCTTGAACCATGTTGAGTCTGAGGATGATAAATTGCTCAGTGATATAGGGAATTACCAGAAACTTGTAGGGAAATTGATTTACCTTACCAATACTAGACCTGACATATCTTATGCTGTTCACTGCCTTAGTCAATTCATGCACGCCCCCTTGTCTTCTCATTTAGAAGCTGCCTTTAGAGTTCTTAGATATCTCAAGAACTCCCCAGGCAGTGGAATTCAAATTAATAAGGTTGGTAACCTTAAGTTAAGGGCTTATGCTGACTCTGACTGGGCTAGATGTCCAGCCACTAGAAAGTCTGTGTCTGGTTATTGTGTGTTTCTAGGCAGTTCCTTGATTACCTGGAAAAGTAAGAAACAATCTACTTTGTCCAGGTCTTCTGCTGAAGCAGAATATAGAAGCATGGCTTCTGCTACTTGTGAAGTGATTTGGTTGTCAAACCTGTTGGGTGACATGGGTGTTAAAAATGATAACAGCTCTGCTTTGCAGATTGCTGCTAATCCTGTGTTTCATGAAAAGAGTAAACACTTTGAGATTGATGTGCATCTTGTAAGAGAGAAAGTTGCCAGTGGTGTGATTGTTACTGAGAAGATTCATACTTCTCAGCAAATAGCTGATGTGCTGACTAAAGCACTTGGCTCCAAACAACATGATGAGTTGTGTACCAAAATTGGTATTCTGGATATGTTTAAAGTGCCTCAAGTGGATAAAACTTGAGGGAGGGTGTTGGAAAGTCAAGTTTTATCTTGACAGTTCAGGGTCTATCTGTGTCAATTCCTAATTCTTTTTTCCTCTAACATTATGTTTCTGTCCTTGTTTGTTAGTCTTGTGTAATTGCAGGGACCAAAGCTGCCAAGTTGGTATACCTCCTTTGACTATAAAAGGATAGAGTGCAGCTAGGGTTTAAGTGTCGATCATTCTTCTGTGTGTTTATTACACACACTCTCTCTCAAGATCGATCATCTCTTATTTTCAGTTATCTTATTTGTAATAGTATTATCTTGTTGATCAAGTGTTTGTGATCAACAAGTATTTCTTGTATCTTATCTTGTAACGGATTGGTGCTTGTAACGTGAATCAAGGGGAGGTTGGCTGGATTCACTCTTATAAATACATGTTTTTACATGGTATCAGAGCTATAGGCTCTTGATCTGGTGAGTTGGTGATTTAGGGTTTGATCGATTTGGGGGTTCAATTGGATCTTGGTTGTTGGTGATTCTCTGGTGGTGAATCATTGTTCTCTGGCTTTAATCGTGTGGATTTGGGCTCGATTGAGATAATATTAAATTAGGGTTTCAAAACCCTAATTTTATTTTTTGGGGGTTTTCGTTCTGGTGTTCCTCTATATACTTGACTAAGTGAATCAAGTGTATAGAGGTTCGATTTGGTCTTCCGCTGCATTATTGCTCTGTAAGTTGTTCTTTAATTCTTATAAAGTCTTGTCTGAAGAGAGTGCAAACGAGTTCGGTTAACATCTTGATCCTCCAACATGATTGGTGTGAATACCTGCTCTGGCCAACTCCAGTTCTCTCAGTTGAGTAGCTTTATTTGGGTTAAAGAACCTCTCTCCCCTTCTCTTTAATTGTTTATCTCCTATTCTTGTTCTTTATATGTGTATGCTTATTTAGCTGGTTTGCCTGGTTGCCTATCTGCTGTTGTTTGATTGTTTTCTTGGTACATACTTACGTAGATTATCTAGACTTTTCTTGAGACAACTTACCTTTCTTAAAGCTACACGTCAGGTTTGCTGCTTATATTATAATCAACATTAAGACAAAAGTACTTACGATGTATGAGAAGACTAAAAGTTCATACCTTTCACTCTGCCTAATCCACCTACTCGAAACTTCTAATTGACTTCTTTTAAAACAACTTCATACCCACTTAGAACAAGAACTGTTGCTATTCCCGACCCCATTAGACCTCCTCCAAGAATAGCGACCTTCTTGATCTGTCTTGGTTTCAGACCCCTATCAGTCACCCCTGGTACCTATTAACACAAATAAAACAAAAATTTTATCTTCACTCGTTTAACCATTTAAAATTTGGATATCATAGAGGACCCCTCCTGTTTACAAGGTGTGTGGATAAACCATGGATCCAAAGATAGTATATGGTTAAGAAATAGCAATATACATTCAGTTTAATTTCATTCAATCATTGTACTTTGATACCAGTAATCAAAAGTTAAGAAAAGTTGTGGTTCATTTTTAGTATAATGTGGTACCATATACCATAAAGCTGTGACACTAACAAGACCTGGTTGAATATCTTTTGAGTGATATTATGGTCTCTCTTTATGAAAAATGAATATATAGAACATTTCATTAACTTAATGACAGATAGGTTGTAAGATGACCGCTTGATCCAGGCCCTTGCGAGATTTATTCTAAAATGTTTCCACCTATGTCATTTCAAGTATCATGTTTTGAGGATAATTTTGGCCATATAGAAAAAAGACCAAATCAAAAAGTGTCTGAACAGATGAAAAGAAAACGGACTAAAACATTGCTATTATTTGACATCCTTGTTTTGAGTAGTCATCTATCTTAAAGTATAGAAACATAATGAAAAAAATAAGAAGAAAAATATACTTGGCAGTACCACGTTGAGCAAAGAAAAGATATGAAGCAAGCCTCTTTGCAAGTATCAGGAATTTAGAAGAACTTGGATTCATGTATATTTCCTAGTACTATATAGCATCGACCAAGTAGCCGTTATAATGGGTCAGTCATAGAAAAAATTAATATCCAACCATACACATAAATGACAGTGAGGAAAACTACGTTTCTGAAATTCAATGGTATAAACCTATGCAAAAAATAACACGTCAAAATATAGAAATTAATTCAATGTAAAGTCTTATTGATTTATAAATTGTAACCAAATTTATATATAAAATAAATTAGATTATGGTATTGTATTTTAGATGCGTTAAATCAGTCCAAAAATAAATTTTTCCTTAATGTCCATAATATCAACTGATTCCAGCTGCATTTTGGCTAATACTGCTTGTTGGATGATCCGGATGATCTTCTGATTTGACACCCTTTCTACGTAAAAATCTTGTTATTTCAGGCCACTTTGGATTACACGTAAAAGTTATAAATAGATCCGGGTATCCAAAGTTTTTTATCATTGCCATAGCATCAAGATAGTTATGTAACATGTATCTTGGGCTACCTGTGAAAGATGATGGCAAAATGTATTTTTTTTCCCGTTTCTTTGGTAAATCTTGGTTTGAAGATTCAACAGCCTCGGATAGTTAAGCATATGTTTCAGTCCTTAATTCTTCGTCATATACAGGAATATTATGGGGATGTCTTGTTCTTCTTAAAGGTTCTACCGGCAGTAGGTTTCTGGTTAAAGGCTTACAGGCCGGACGTCCCGGTTGTCTTTTAATAGGATTTACATTTTCCATTTGTGAATCAAAATTGTTATTTTGTGATGGTGTTAACATTGTATTGACATTGGTTTGGGTTAATAGGCTTTGGTTTGTGTTGGACAAAGTACCTATAAAATTGTGTATAAGTAATATATTAAGATAGAAGTATGTAAAACATTCGAATTCTAAGATCAATGCTATTCTCTCTAAAAAATAAAGGATGGATGTTACTTGTAGTAATGTCATGTAGAGGAGATCTTTGTGATACTATGTTTACACCATTTGAATTTCTTGAAAGATCGACATTGCTTCTTGAAGGAACTTGATTAACATCATTTTGTACGTTAACAATGTTGTTTCCAAAACTTTGCGTTTGTCCTCCCAAAGTATTATTTTGTTGTATAAACTGCATATAATTAGGATTTCTTTTATGAGAACCTTCATTATTTGGAGTACCTACATCAAACAATAAACAAACGTGTATGAAATTGATAAAGAGTTAAATACGTTTCACGAAATTAAAGTGAAACAAAAAATATTCAAACTCAAATATTTTGTTGTTTTAACATTTGACTTTTTACCAATATATTTATTTCTGATAGGGATATATAGAGGTTACACTATTGAACGGCAACGAATTGGAGGTATCACATTATGATGGCTGCTTTGTTGTAACACAATAGACTTTCTCTTGTTACGTATATCAAGATGATCTGCAAATCGATACATTCTTTATAAATGTGAAATAACAAGCAAGATTATCCGCGCGTTGCTGCGGACGTTAATTTTTCGCGCGTTGTTGCGGGACGTTAATTTTTTATTTTTATTTATTTATTTATTTTTATTTGTTTTTTCGCGCGTTTTTTCTTTTAATGGTAATAGTGTAAGTTTATTTTTTCTTGTGCACGTCTAATGTCCGGCGAGCGCGCGGGAATTTTTCGTGCGTCTGTGCGCTGTAATTAATTCTTTTTTTTTCCCTTGTAATTTTACGTGCGAGTTTATTTTGTTCGGTTCTCATATTTAATAGTGCGGGTTTACCTTTTTCAGTATGTGTTGTAAGTAGTTTTTGTTATGGTTCTTACGCGTTGTTGCGTCGGTTAGAATTGTTGTTTGTTATTTTTTGATTTTTTTGCGAATTTGCGAATTTTTTTTTTGTCTCATGGTGTAAAATGACACTGTTTAAGTCAATTCGGAAATGTTACCGCGGGTATTTTTTTTATCTGAATGCGTCGGTACTTTTATAACATTTTTTTCCTCCCTATTTTGTGCCGATAAATTTAAAAAAAAAAACCTTATTGGGCCGGGCCAAATTTTTGGGCTTCTTTTTGGCCCAGCACTGTAACAGTGCTGCAGTGCTTAAAATGAATAGTGCACATAGGTCAATAAACCATTAATTCTTTTTTTTTCCTTTAATTTTGTGCGAGTTTATTTTGTCGGTCTCATATTTAATAGTGCGGGTTTACTTTTTCAGTATCGTGTTTAGTAGTTTTTTTTATGGTCTTACGCGTTGTTGCGTCGCGTTAAAATTTTATTTTATTTTATTTTTTATTTTTTTTGGTCTCATGGTGTAAAATGACACTGTTTAAGTCAATTCGAAAATGTTACCGAGAATATTTTTTTTATCTGAATGCGTAGGTACTTTTGTAACATTTTTTTCCTCCCTAATTTGTGCCGACAAATTAAAAAAAAAAAAAAAAACTAATTGGGCCGGCCCAAATTTTTTGGGCTTTTTTGGCCCAGCACTGTAGCACTGTAGCTACAGTGCTTAAGATGAACAGTGAAAAGTGGGCAAAACTGTGTCGTTTTGATTCTAAAATGTGTAATTGTATAATAAACCTTATCCAAAGAATATAGATTGTATACAAATATGAAACAACTCATACGTGTTTGGCAGTAACAGTGTAACACTTATTGGTTCTTTTTTTGTTTAATACAGTAATAATTTTCATGCCGTTACAAGTGTTTGAAGCTATTTTGCTTATATCTTTGTTCTCAAATTAGCTTAAATTTTTTTCTTAGTTATCGCTTAATTAGCTATTAAGATTTTGTCCCGTTAGAGTATTTATGTTGTTCCCCTTGGTGTGTTTCTTTCTTGTCGTTCTAGTCTTAGTCATCGATGATTCTAGTTCAGTTTTCGTGCCTGTTTGAGCAACTCTAGTGCTGCATTTTTAAGGTGTTTGATATAATACTTCGAAAAAGAGTATGATAACGTAAAATGTTATTATAAAAGCTTAAGCTTACGCATAAATAGTTAGGCTAGTAATTTTAATTTCATTCCAATACAAGTCCATTCTATGTTCGTATCAAACACAAGAATCAATCATGTAACATATTTCTTTGCTCGATTCTCACATAGCACCAAACAATGAAATCCAATCTCATTCTCTGAAGCTATTTTCTTTCTATGCAATTTCATTCTCTTTTGTAATTTCATTCTTTACGATTCCCTTATACAAAACATTCAGGAGAATTAAAGTTTAAATAGTCGTTCTATAAATATTTAATTATTATATCATTATTTACGTTAACCTTTAGGGTATTTATCTTCATACGTTTATTGATAGGTGGGAAGGCGAGACCGTGATTGTGGGTGACTTTTTTTTTATAACCATGGTTTCCGACACATTGGCTGAATAAATTATGGGTAACTTTAATGAAGCTCGTTCGGAACAATTTTATGTTTTTACATGGCATGTCTAATTGCTTTTAACAATTTTATAACAATTTTACATGGTAACTTTAATGAAGTTCGTTCGTTCGGAACAATTTTTATAACCATGGTTTGGCTCTACGTTTAATCGGCAAGGGGCTATTGCTTTTAACAATTTTATTTCTTCGGCATGTCTAATTGATCTTCCTCTAGAAGGTTATGCTTTTACATGGGCTCACAAGTCGGCCTCCAAGATGAGTAAATTAGATCGTTATCTCATTTCAGAAGGTTTATTGGATCTATTTCCACATGTTTCTGCTCTATGTTTGGACCGACACCTTTCTGATCACCGTCCTATCATTATGCGGGAATCAAATTATGATTATGGTCCTTCTCCGTTTCGGTTTTTCCACTCTTGGTTTGCCATGGAGGGATTTGATTCTTTTGTGGAAATTACCTGGAAGTCTCTAAATATTGTTGAGCCAAACGGTTTAATTCAGTTGAAGAAAAAGTTGCAAGCCCTCAAGATTGCTATCAAGGTTTGGTCGAAAGAAGCTAACAAAAGGTCAAATGACAGGAAGATCAAAATTCAACAAAATCTCTCAGAAGTTGATAAGCTTATTGATCAAGGCAAGAGTAATGATGAGATTCTTAACAAAAGAATCACGCTTCTTAATGATCTTCATGATCTAATAATAGGAACGCCATGGAGATTTCTCAAAAAGCCAAAATCCGATGGTCCATTGAAGGAGATGAAAACTCCAAATACTTCCACGGTATTATGAATAAAAAAAGATCCCAAATCGCCATTCGTGGGATTCTTGCTAATGGAGAATGGATTTTGGAACCGCACATAGTCAAAAATGATTTTTTTACTCATTTTAAGAAGCAATTTTCGCCTATTCAAACTCCTAGTATCTGCTTCGAATTCACTTTTCCAAATCGCCTATCGACAGATCAAGTTGAGGAGTTGGAGCGTACTGTTACTTATGAAGAGGTAAAAAGGGTTGTTTGGGACTGTGGTACCAACAAATCACCAGGCCCAGATGGTTTTTCCTTTGAATTTTACCGTAAGTGTAACACCCCCAAATTGGGTCGCAGCGGAATATGGGTCCGGGGCGTGTTACTTCTCAGATCAATAACGCAAGATATATATAG
>BQNB010179889.1:0-11443 GCA_026074375.1 Tanacetum coccineum | reverse complement strand
GAAAAATAGATAAGAGAAAAGGAACAATTTTAGAAAGAAGTTAGAGAGAGAAATAAAGAGAGGAAAATGAGAATGGTTGAATTCTTGCAAATGAGAAAATGAACAAATGAGAATCAACACCCACTCCATCCTTGGAGAGGGGTATTTGTTGTTAAAACCAAGAGGCTTTCATGACTTGGTGTTTCTACGGGCCGGGCTTGGGATTACTTGGGCTTTCGCCCGATACACGTGACTGATTATATTACATATTTTAAGGCTAACAATCTCCCCCGAAGTGAGTTCATTGTGACACTCCTTCGTGAGATCAATGAGATTGCTTTTGTCGTTGAGCTCTTGTGATCTTTGTCTCTGTCTATGTTGTAGGCTTGTTCCTTCATGCTTTGTGATCTTTGATCTTTAGCCTTTGTCATTGTCTTTTGATTTTGTCATTTTCGTCCGAGATCATTAAATCTTTATCCTGCCATCTTGATTGTCTTTGCCACCTTGCGATCTTGTGTCTTGACCAACATGCTCATACTTTGCATCATCTTGAAAGCTTGCTAACAATCTCCCTTGATAGACTTGATATCTTTGAAGGAAGATCTTGTATATCAGAGTTTGTGCGGAAGTCTTTGTCTTTAATTCTTGAGCTTTCATGATTCTTGAATCTCGATGCTTATAGTATGTCTTTGTAGTTTGAGCATGAGCATGTGGTAATGAATCCGTACTTCTAAAGGGGGGGGGGAGGGAATAGGCATCACCATCTCCATCTTTATGTGGAATCGAAATAAAATAGTTAGCAATAAAGCGTGTGGACAAATATGGCTTTATCATTCATCCGAATTTGGTTAGATTAACCTTCGGTTCTGTAGGACCATTTTACAGTATAAATATTGTACCTGTGATCAGGTAGATTCAAAGAATCTCCTTGACAGGGTTTCCAGCTCAAAGCGTAGGATCTTCTCAACAACTGGGGGATGTATTAGATGTACTCCATGCTTGTAGGTCTCATTACTGGAACGTCTCAAAGCAGACAACACGGTAAGAGTGAATCAGATAGTTACTATCTTTCTGATAGCCGTCAATTAATCTTTCCTGGAATAAGTTGGATTACTCATTGAATCCACTTCATTTCTTTTGAATTGACACAAGTTTAATTCATATAGAATCTCGCAAGTCACCTACCAAGAGCTTGTTTGATGCTGGAAAAAGCAGGATTTCCATCTTCATTGTGAGTACATAAGTATCACTCGGATGTTCTGGCACAATCACAAGGATAATGCGTAGGACTCTTGTTAACAGCTTATGAACTTATTGGTGTTCAACAAGTGTTCATAATGGAATGTGTCCTAATGAGATTTATTTTATTGATCTTTTGGCTCTAGACTCGATTAGTGCGTTTTGGTTTTAGTAATCGGAGGCTGTAGCAGACTGCCACCTATTCAATATCAACTAACTCGGAGTGAGAAAGTCAATAGAAGTCGTGTGTATCTCTGTGACAAATGAGACAAGTTTCTATTGAGAGAAACCCGAATGGCTGGGAAGGGTTGTGCATTGCATCACTGGGTCCATGATGTCGTCTTTAATATCAGCAATCAACATTGTGATTCTGACAGCATTATGTATTGACCCGATTTCTGCACTTAGTTATGTGGAGGGCTTCTACCTTTTAGACCCTTTATCCATACATTTCTTTTTAATTCTTCAACCCCTTCAATGCTTACCAAGACGTCATTACTAACACCTTGTTGTGATTGTTCTAGTGTTAGCTCAATCTTAGTCGGCATTCTTCCCTTATACACATTCATCTCCAATCATACCTAAGGACTGCTATTTCTAACTATGGAGTGTCCTTGGGTAGATCCCTCCGGTTCCTGTTGGATCATAGGACAAATACCTAACCTTACCACCTAATAACTTTAGAATCATCGTGAAATAAGATGTTGTAGGGTATGAGATCGTAACCATAAAACCTTTTTCAAAGAGTATCAAGCACTTTGAGCCGATAAGATCACTTATTATTTTCAAGATCACATTTTAAATACATTTCTTCCCTTATTTTAAATACTAATTCACTTAGTTTTTGAAATACTTTGTAATTAAAATTTGTCTTGAAATACTATGGGGGGAAACTTTTACTTAGCATGAATTATATAGAACATTAACTTGCACCCCCTCTATTTTACATATGTTTGACACCAAAAACAATGATACCAAGTTCTAAAATAAATATAAAATTGAGGGTTAGCATTGTTAAGCACACAATTTTGAAAGATTATGAATTGTCATTGAAGAATTCTTGAAAAATTGTGCTCAACCACCTAATCATCTTATAACAATCAATCTACTTAATAATCATTATTATTCCTTAGATGTTATTAAGACCTTTTATAATGTGTTGAATACATATGAGTTGTCATGTTATGATGTATCCAACAATCATTAAAACATTGTTTTGCAGAAAAAACTCCCCCTCCAACATTGACTCATTTAAAAAAATGACACAAAATGTAAATACATGGTCTTGAAGAACATATGAGGACTGAGTGTTGAACATATAAATTTTGAAAGATTTTGAATCTAGTGAGAAATTCTTGAAAAATTGTGTTCAACTTTTTAAAAAACCAAATGTTAGAAGACTTCTCTTCTAACGCTAAGGATAAAACGCACTTATGCGTACACTCTCCTTTGTCATTCGGGTCTGAGTTACAATCTGAGAGTAATTACAAGTCATCAAGAAAAATTAGAATTGACATGTTTTGAAAACTTTTGAAACTCTTGTTCGAACTTCATTTACATGCCCGTGTCGATATTAATCAACATTTCTAGGTACGTAAATGTTATCGATTCCAAGAGACATGTCGAGAAGAATATTTTTTTTTGAAACATTTTCTGATTTTTTGATTTTGTATTTTCTTTTTGAAATTTTATATTTTTGTATTTTGTTTTATAAAAAATATTTACATGTTGACCTCAGGCATGTCTATGGATGGTGTAATAGTAATTCCAACTCTTGTCGTGATGTAGCTGTCTTGTCTGCTGGAGGAACATTTTTGGAACCAGCTTTGAACTTGACAGTTCATTGCTGTGGTCGTGAATTCCGAGTTCTGAACTGTTATGATCAGAAGTCATTGCTTATTCATCAGATGAAAATTCCTTGAAGCCCTGGTTTCTCAGATATCAGTCTTTTCAGCAACCAAACTCGGAGTCCTTCCTTTGTAGGATTTAAAGATGTACCGGCATGTATGTTAGTGTACCTGCTATGACATCAAGAGATTGTTTGCATTCATATTGGTAGTGATTCATCATTTAACCAATTTTGGGGTTCATATCAAACCTTGGTTGTGCTAGATGTGAATTATCTTTCAGTAGGAACCACCTAAGACCAACTGTCTTGAAAATTTTACTCATCGGTTTCCACCTAAGACAAGATCTAGGAGTCATTGTTTTCTCATGCACAACGGAAGTCTTTTTTATTGAAGACCTATGTCTTTTTGGGATCTGTCTTTCTGGTTTCTTTGCAACTCTTATTTGCTCTACGGGTTTGTATCTCATTGTCTTATGGGATGGAACCTAAGCACGTGAGTAGACTTCATTCAAGAATTTTGTTACACAAGAGTCATGATTTGCATTTAAAGACTATTTATGACTTGTCGAGCAACAAATTGTTTGGAGTCAGAAAAACTTTTAGGAATCTAGAGTGTCTGCTATGGGCACAGTCTTTGTTGTGACGCAACTACTCTTAGATGTAGGCCAATTCCTAGACTTTTGGTTATTGATCCTAGGTTTTGGTTTGCTACCATTAGTTGTGCTTTGTGATCTAGCAAAAGGCATCACACTAGGTTCTGAATTCCTACTGCTTTCTTGTGGTCTTTTGTCTTGCTTTCCTATAGTAGTGATTATGAACCATGTCATTTGAGGCTATAGCTTGATGAGCCAGGTGCAAATCATGTGATGAGTTTCTGCAACAGCAGATTCTTTTTCCTTAGAGGCAAATAATGTGTAGTGGTCTGGTTTTGTACAAATCGTTATGACATCAACTTGGGAGGGCAAAACGTTGCTTTGAATATTTCTAGGTTGTTCAGACTTAAACGCAGTCGGTGTCTAACAACTGATTGGTTTTCTATCGTGGTTGTAAAGCCGGTTTCCCTGAAGATTGACGATTTTGCAACCTTAGTATTCACAACTATTTCTATTAATTTCTTAACTCATTCTTTAATGCTGCAATTGCAAACCCTTTTTCCTGAAGTTGAGTTTGAATTTATATTATTTGCACATATAAGAAGTTGTGTGTTCTAAGTTCTTAGCTTCGTTGTCTTGTGAGATAATCAAACATTTCTTTGTATATGCCTTTCAAGTTCATTATTCCTTAGTAATTTAGCCACTTTATGTTCCAATTCGATGTTAATTGATTCAATTACATGTATGTCGTGTTTAACTTTGGCTTCATTACTTGTTTCTTTCAAAATTTGACCATGTTTCCCTAATTTTGAAAATTGATTTTGATATTTAAGTTCAAGGATTAAACAATGTGCTTCATTCTTAAAAAAATCAGTTTGAAATTAGGCAACGTCTTTTTTGAGGACGAATATTTTTGAGGCAAGTGATTGATTTGAGAGTTCAGTTGGTCTGGGTTATCAGTTAATTTAGCAGGCAAGAATGTGCATGACATTGTTAAGCATTTATGGTCAACCTTTCTTCATTATTAAATTCAGGTTGCTCAGTATGTTGTTGTCAATAAGCAATGGATGATTTCAGCAGTTGTTTGTACCTCAGCCATTGGCTCTTCATCATATATGGGTCTGATATCTGCATCATCAGCATGTGCATCATTCCCTGATCTGCTGCTTGTATCTTGCTCTTTTAATGTTGTCCCACTGCTTTCTGTATCAACCAAGCTAGCATCCAATGCTTTACTCAAATCAACCTTATCTTATGTTGTCTGCATTTGTCTTTTATTCACCCAGCTGTTATACTCTTGTTTATGCTTTGCTCTTTCATCAATCGACTTCTTAACAGATTCCATGTGTTGGATCAGTGTGTCATGGAATTCTGGAATCTCGAGTTGAGTGTATTATAGAAAGTAGTTGCGTGTCATTACAACATATTCATCATCCATATACATCCGTGACTTGATGAACATCTGAAACTGTGTCTCGAGTACTTTAAAAGAAGCCATGGATCCAATCTCTTGAAATTCTTCTTTGTCAAGTTGCTTTTCTAGTTGATCCACGTATAGGAACATTGTGCCTGTGAAAGTCTCTATATCTTGACCAAAGAGTGTCGCAAATGCACGTTTGAATCCAGACTCGGTTCGAGTTCCTTGTAAGTCATTGTTTGAAAGAAGCTTGAGGTGTGAATGAAGTTGTCAAAAAGATACCATGCAACTCTTTTTTGCTTTGTCTTGAATTTGTTGCATTTGTTGTTCTTCCGAATTAGAACACGAAGATAAAGTATCTTTCGTTTCCATTTTACTGAAAATTATGAAGTGAAAAATGATTGTAGGATCTTAAGTAGATTTGTTGTGATTGAAGTTGTGGTAAAAAGAAAGCAATAAACGTTCACGGGATTTTACAAGTCTATGATTAAAACCGAGAAAAGAATTGTGTCTTTCGCGGGATTTTACAAAATCAATAGAAAACCGTGAATGTTAATTGATTTGGATTAAGGTTTGTTTGTTGTGAATTGAATGTCTTGAAAATTCAAAATCTTAAACTGACATGTTTCGCTTGCAATTGTGCATATTTCGCATGGCTTGAAAATTACATATTTCGCTCAGGAGAGAATTACAACATTTCGCTGGTAAGAAAATGCGCGTATATTTCGCCTTAGGATGAAGTACATATTTCTCGTGACGGAAGTCACATTTCGCTTGGGTAAGAAATGCACATTTCGCTTGAAATTGTCAACATGATTCGCTTGAAATTCAATCTTGCATGTTTCGCTTGGTCTTTTGCATATTTCGCTTGAAATCAAAACTGCATATTTCGCTTGAAATTCAATCTTTCATGTTTCGCTTGAACTGCATATTTCTCTTAAAGTCAATCTTGCATATTTCGCTTGAAAATTAACATATTTCGCTTGCTGTTTGACATATTCCGCTTGAACTCATAATGAGCATATTTCGCTTGAATTTCAAAATTTTTGGCAGAGTTTCGTTTTAGGTTATTGTAATATTTTGCTTGAGGTTCACCTGCATATTTCGCTTACGAATGAAACATGTTTCGCTTCATAAAATACCTGCATATTATGCTTGGCCTTGTAACGTCTTATTCCGATAGAATATACTTACATATTCCGCTTGAGGTCACTTTCTTGTGAGGACCACTTTTGTCTTGTTTAGAAAACAGCAAAATGTCCTTATCTTGTGAAGCTAGAAAAGGGGATCTATGTCTCCCATTTGTTTGATCGGTTAGGACCACAAAGAAATAAGCAAATCTCAAATAAGCACCGAAATAAGCCACAAAATAAGCTTGGAATAAGCATGAAATTTTGTAAAATGAGAAACGAAGCCCTAGTTTAGTTCCAATAGAGGATTTAGACCACAGTATTGCAAGGTTGTAAACAAGAAAAACCAACATCCAATAAGGCCCAAAAATTTGAGTCGTGAGCTTATTGTGAAAAATAAGCCACGAGATTTTGAGCTTATAACTACAAATGAAACACAAGATGGTGTAGATCAAGTGAAGCAAGAAATAGATGAGAAAAAGCAAACCAATAACCCAAAAAAATCGACGTGCGCTTATATGAAGAAATAAGCCACAAAAATCTTAATTTTGAGCTTATTAAACCACAAAACAACCACAATCTACCCGAGGCTCTGATACCAAATGTAAGATCTAAGAAATCACTTCACTTCATTATTAAGAACAAGAAAATAAGGTTGGGAAATGATGAAGAATTGTAGGTTGAGAGAGTAGAGAGGGAAAAAGAGAGAGAGAATGGGAAGTTTACTTGCAAAATATGAAAAGTTACAAATGACCAACCCCTCCTCACTTTCCTTAAGGAGGTATATATGTATCAAAACTAAAAGGCTTTCATGCCTTTAGTAATTCTACGGGCCGGGCTAGGGATTACTTGGGCTTTCTCTCGATACACATGACCGGTTAGCTTACATTTAAGAGCCCGTTTACCCGTCTAGCCTATTACAACATATATTAATTAATGACCGAGACCTAATATAATTAATGAACGAACTTTCATTGTTCGACTCAATATTTTGAGGCTAACATAAATAAACACACTAGGAAAGTCGAAGAGTCACTTAACGTGACATTCGATGAAACTCCTCCACACTCTAAGACATCACCCTTGGTGGATGATGACTTAGATGAAGAAGAAGCAATTAAGGTTACCGAAAAGAAAAACTTAGAAAATGACATTATGGATGAAACTTTAGAGATTGACGAAATAGTCAATATTAAGGAATCTAAAAACCATCCATTAGAAAATGTCATAAGAAACCTTAACCAAAGAACCCTTAGATCACAAGCCCAAAATCAAAGTAACTTCTTTTGTTTTATATCAACTATAAAACCTAAGAATGTGAATGAAGCCTTAACGGATGATAGTTGGATAGTCGCTATGCAAGAAGAATTAAATCAATTCATTGCTAACGACGTTTGGGAGTTAGTTCTACAGCCTAGGAATATGACAATTATAGGAACTAAGTGGGTGTTTAGAAATAAGTTAGACGAGAACGGTATTATTTCTCAAAATAAGGCTAGGTTAGTTGGCTCAAGGGGATATCAACAAGAAGCTGCGATCGATTGTATGATGAAACTTATGCCCCAATTGCTAGACTTGAGTCAATTAGGATACTATTAGCTTATGCTTATGCTTTAGACTTTAAGTATTCCAAATGGATGTAAAAAGTGTATTCCTGAACGGTATTATCAATGAGGAGGTATAGTGCAACACCTCAGGTTTCATTGACGTGAAAACAGATCATGTGTATAAATGAAAAAAAAGCTTTATATGTCTTAAACAAGCACCCAAAGCTTGTTATGAGAGATTAAAAGCTTTTTTAGTAAACTGAATATAAAATAGGAATGGTAGTAACACTCTTTTTCTAGAAGAAATGTGCAAACCTCATCATGTTCTGATATATGTCGATGACTTATATTCGATTCGACTTGTCAGAAGACATGTGTGATCGATTTGCCAAAATCATGATGAAGAGTTGAGGAAGATGATGGGCGACTTTACTTTTCCTTGGACTACAATCATTAAAAACAAATGGTAGATGGTATTTTCTTTAATCAATCTAATATAGGTTAAAGAAAATGCTAAGAAATTTTTGGCTTAGATAGAATCATAAAACCAATGAAAAAACCCCCTTGTCTTCCGATTACCAAACTCACGAAGAGGAAATAAAAGGAAAAGGGGGGGTTGTGAGGGGGGGTTCGGTTATAGTACCAAATATCAAGGTATGATAGGTAGTTTATTATACCTAACGGCAAGTAGGCCTGATATCATGTTTAGTGTCTGCCTTTGTGCCCGCTTCCAAGAGGCTCCCAAAACCTCTCACCTTGAAGCGGTTAAATGTATATTTCAATACATTAAAGGTACTACGCACTTAGGATTATGGTATCCTAAGGGGACCAGCATAGAAACAGTAGTATATGCCGACTCTAATCATGCGGGAGATTATGTGGACCGAAAGAGCACTAGCGGTATTTGTGCGTTCATGGGATGTTGTTTAACATCTTGGATCTCGAAGAAATAAACCGCTCTTGCTATATCCACTACCAAAGCCGAATACGTAAGCGCCGGAAAGGCATGTCAACAAGCACTATGGATGAAACAAGCTCTTATTGACTACGACGTTCGACTCGACGACGTCCCGATCATGTGCGACAATAAAGGCGCGATTGACCTTAGCAAAAACCTGGTACAACATTTGTAGAATATGAGTTATCTTTAACAACAAGAACTAGTAAGAAAAAGTAGGAAGGAAGGAGGTATTTTCTAGTGAGAGAAAGTAAAAAACATGAAATGCATTAAGTGAAAATGAAACATACAACCAACCAACCACCTCTCCAAGGCATGGAGAGGTGTTTATATACTTACAATGGATCGTGGGCTTGGGCCTTCATGGGTTTATCCATGGGCTTTTAGCTAACTAACTATGTAAGTTTCCAAAAATTACTTAACGAGCTAACGACTGTTATCTATGGAAGTGACCGACACTTTTGTGTTCCTGATAATCTCCCCCTAAGGGAGGTCACTCCATTTTACAAAATTTAAACCTAGCATACTATGCTTTATCTTTAGTCTTGAGCTCGTTTAACTTCATCATTAACTTGTGATTTGATGTAGTGATTATTAACTTTAGGCGTGAGCTTGTTCCTTTATCTTGACTTGAATGTGAAAATGTGATCTTGAACACCTTGAGATCATCAACCAAGCATAATCTCAATTCGCCATCTTGTAAACTTTGCCATCTTGTAAACTTGTAACTTCTGGACCGACATGCTCATACCTTTCTTGATATGTTATCTTGAAAGGCATTAATATTGCATCTTTCTTGAGGTTCTTTAACTATAACACTTTGTCACTTCGTGAAAGACGTTCGGTATCAGAGTGACGAAAACTTCTTTGAAATTCTTTGACTTTAATACTTCGTCACTTCAAGAAAGACGTACGGTATCAGAGTAGCAGAAGTCTTTGAAACATGTACTTGAGCTTTCATGATGTCTTTATGTTTGTCGTTCGGGTATGAGCATGTCGCTATGAATCTTGTGAGTCAGCTAGAAACAGGTACCTTCACCTCCATCTTTAAGTATCCTGCTTTAAAACAGTTAGCAATAAAGCGGGGGGACGAATATGGCTTTGTCATTCGCCGTGTTTGTATGGACGAAAGTGTCTTTGTCACTTTGTCGAATACAGTTTCAATAACCACGATTCCCCGTTGATCAGTATAAATACTGCTTGTGATCAGATAGAATTCTAAAGAATCTTCTTGGAAGGGTTTCGCAGCTGTACTAGCCGTTCTCATTACCGAAACGTCTAAAGGCAGACAACATGGTATGAGTGAACCAGTGAGTTACTATCTCACTGATTGAAATAGAAATTGATTTGAAAATCAATCGACGTGACACTTGCTAAAGTGTTTTTGCGATACATCGAAAGTTTTAAGCATTTCAAAGTTCATCAATCGTCAATTCATATCCTGGAACAAGTTTGATTCATATAGAATCGCACCATCGTTTACTTCCAGTTGTCACAAGTTTGATTCATATAGAATCGCACAAGTCACCTACCGTGAACTTGTCTGATGTTGGCTCAAGCAGGATTTCCATCTTCACTGTAAATACTTAAGTATCACTCGGATGTTCTGGCAAAATCACAAGGATAATGCGTAGGGATCTTTATATATTTCATGTTATTCACATTGTGTGACTTAGCAAGCATAATTTTGACATGTGTCCTAATGAGATTTATAGATGATCTCTTTTGGCTCTAGGCTCAATAGTGCACTTTGGTTTTAGTGATCGGAGGCTGGAGAAGACTGCCACCTTTTTAATACCAACTAACTCAGAGTGAGATAGTTGATAGAAATGCGTGTAATCTCTGTGAGAAATGAAACAAAAATCTTTTGAAAGATTCTGAGTGGCTAGGAAGGGTTGTGCATTGCATCACTGGGTCCATTATGTCAGTTTTCAATGTCAGCAATCATCTTTGTAATTCATGACAACAAATATATTGACCCGCCGGTTATCTGCTAAGTGTAAAGAGGGCTTCTTCTTATCAAACCCATTAATCTTACTTTTCTTTTTAAATTCCTTCAACCCTACAGCGCTTACCGAGACTTTATAACTATACCTTGTTGGGTTTGTTTCTAGTACTGAGCTCCATCTCAGTCGATACTTTTCCTTTATTCTCACTTTTACTCCTTTTGTATCATACCTAAGGACTTCTATTCTATCTAATGGGATGTCCCTGGGTAGATCCCTCCGGTTCTGGCTGGATCATGGGAACAAATACCTATACTTAACCACCTTATAACTCCGATAAAAGTAAGTACATGGTCGGTCTTTGGGTATTGTTCACAGCCTTAAAACCATTTGAAAACATTGATCGAGGTACATTGCGAAAACCTTTAGTACCTTGATGGTTTTACTTTTCAGAAATTACTTCCTCTCAACACGTGCATCGATATTCAAAAACGTTTAGCACATGTAGGGTGAAGCTCACACTAGAGTCTTTAAGATCACATCATTAGCCATATATTTTAATCATATTTTCCCCCATATCAAAAATGTCAAGTCTATTGATATTTTGGATATCAAAAGATTAAAATTTATGCTTACGGGGAGAGAAATGTTCCAATTATTCACAAGCCATATAAGGAACATTTTAATGCTCCCCCTCAATATTTGAGGGTATATAAGATAGTGTCGAGTATGATAATTTTGAAAGATTTTGAACTTACTAAAAAATTCTTGAAAAATTTGTACTC
>BQNB010179888.1:0-12728 GCA_026074375.1 Tanacetum coccineum | reverse complement strand
GTATCTCATGTTTCTTAAATAACAAAATCACAAGAGTTTTCATAATTTCAAAAACAACAACAAATGGTTTTAGAAACAATTTAAGACAAGTATTTATGTATCGCAAAGCGCACTAACGATCAAAGCTACATCCGGTCTAGAGAAATCAAAACCGCGCTAGTGGCCGAGTGACCATCCAATTTAGATATAAGAATATTTCGTTCCATATCTATATTCTTCATTTTAAAAGATTTGAATTGGAAAACATAATCAAGTGATTTTTTAGTGAAATCTCATTTTCTGTCAAGAAGTTGCAATTGTGTTGTCAAAGTAGTACTCTTTCAAAAAAATTTGAGAATATGAAGGATATCTCTTGAATTTTTCAAAACTGAGTATTATTCAAAATCAGAGTATATCTTCATTATTCCTAAAAGAGTATCATTACACAAATAATTTTGGTAAGGAAACTCAAACAGAAAGAGAGATAAAAACCATACGTGAAAAAGCAAATCAAAGTATGTTTGAAAAAGAATTGCCAGAACATATAAAGTGAAATCAAATAATTATGTGAATAAATCGTATGGCATGTGCTCGAAAAAGCAAGAAATTAGCACATGAGAAAGAAAACTGGTTAAAAATATGTTCAAAAAGAATTGCTCGAACATATAAAACAAACAGAGCGGAAAGAGACAAAAATGTTATATAAATACAACATGGCTTCAGCAAACAAGAAGAATGATCTTACCAATCCACCATGTCCACCAGCACTAAAAGATTTTTCAGATTTGACTTTTGGTTCTTTGAGTAAACCATAAGCTATTACATATTTTTCATGAGCATTTTTCACAAATTCAGTATCTTGATACCTCATAAGCTCACTTTGTAAGAACGTGTTTGCTTCTTTAAAAGCTTTGTTTGATGATTCTAAAGCTTTATTGTTTTGTTTACTTGCATCAATTTCAACTTTTAGTTGTTTAATTAAAGAATCAAGCAATTCACGTTCTTTTTGAAGCATTTGATCATCCTGGTCAGCCTCTTCACTATTATTACTCAAAACATTCCCGTACTACATGCCTAAATTCCTTGCAGTTATAACACTGAATCCCTGTCTGCTGCACTAACTAAGTTCCTACATTTTCCCTAGCCCCAGCAACATTAACAGCCCTCTGATTAATACTGATCAGTCTATCTGTCATACCCTGTTCCTCTGTTAGATCTTGGAGTATTATCAACATTTAAGTTTATGGTGTTTGATGAAATTCTGAGGTTGTTGTTTGTAGGTTTGTAGATTTTCTTGAAAGACATTAAGATTAAAGCCATGATTTTATCAATTTCTTTCTCCTTTGAAGATGCATCATCATCAGCAACTACTTAGGGTTCTGGATCATAAGTAGGTGGAGGAGAATTGGCAATTGCTTTACCTTTGTTTCTGGTAGCAGCTTGTGATCTGGTTGAAGAACTTTGAGTGTAGTGGGTGGGATTAGGTTGAGGATGGTAAACTAGTTGTTGTTGAGCAACAAGTGCAAGTGTGTAGGAACCAAGAATCACTTTACTTCACCATGATGGAACCAAAAAAATAAGTTAGGAGATGAGAAGAAAAGTAGAGAGAAGTTAGAGAGAGAAAGTAGAGAAAGAAAAAGAGATGGTTGATTTCTTATAAATGTGTGTGTTACAAATGAGAACCAACACCTATTGGGAATTAAATGTGTTTATACTTAGTACTGCCAAATCAAGAGTTAGTACTGCTCAAGTTACAACTAATAGTATTAACTAGTTAGTACTGCTAGAAGAAAGTTAGTACTGCCAATACTAACTTAATACTACTGAAGGACTTAAGACTGTTGCATGAAGATTAAGACTACTAAAGAGATAAAGATGTGTTTAGTGAAATGTATTGACTTATTCAGTATATATCTTATATAGTTAGAAGATATGTTGTTATCTTTTAGAATTATAGAAGATTTGTAGTTATCATGTAAAGGACTCCTTTGTATATAAAAGTAGATCCTAGGTTATGGTTAGACATATAGATTCATACGTTTTTCATATATAGATTCAAGGTTGTAAACCCTAGTACTACACAGAGTACTCGTATTATTCATAATAATATTGGATCTTTTCGGTTATACATTGTTCATACATTGTTCATTCAGTTCACTGTTACATTCATATTCTTCTAAGTATTAAAGATTAGATTCCGCATACTCTTTAGTATTAACAAAGTTTCTATCATAATTGTCTTGAATCTATTCAATATAACTAACCCTTTTACAAGGTAAGCAAGATCTTAAGTTGGGATCAATAAGTGGTATCAGAGCTTTTTGAGAAACTTTGAATAAGAAGAAACAATCTGCACATACCAAATCTATTTATTTGTGAAAATATAGAGGCAGTATCTTCACTAATGGTTGCTGCTGCAAAATTCAAGTACTCAATCCAGGTGAATTTGAGCTTTGGAAAATGAGGATAGAACAATACTTCCTAATGACAGATTATGCTCTTTGGGAAGTAATAGTAAATGGAGACTCACCTCCACCAAAGAGAACTGTTGATGGTATTGAGCAAACATATCCTCCTACAACTGCAGAGGAGAAACTAGAAAGGAAGAATGAGTTAAAGGCAAGAGGTACATTGTTGATGGCTCTTCCAAATGAACATCAATTAAAGTTTAATACTTACAAATGTGCCAAGACTCTGATGGAAGCTATAGAGAAAAGGTTTGGAGGTAACAAGGAGTCAAAGAAAACTCAGAATACACATCTAAAGCAACAGTATAAAAATTTCAATAGATCCAGCTCAGAAGGACTTGATCAAACCTATGATAGGCTTCAAAAGCTTACCAGTCAGTTAGAAATTATGGGATAAACTATTTCTCAAGAAGATATGAATCTAAAGTTTTTAAGATGTCTCCCATCAGAATGGAAGACTCATACCTTGATCTAGAGAAACAAACCTGATTTAGACACCTTGAGCATGGATGACCTATACAACAATCTGAAGATTTATGAAACTGAAGTTAAAGGGTCATCAAGATCAAACCAAAATGTGGCTTTTGTGTCTTCCAATAACTCTGACAGTTCCAATCAAGCTCATGGTTCTAACTCTGCCAATACTGATAGTATAAGTGATGTTGTGATCTATTCTTTCTTTGCAAACCAATCCAACAGTCCACAATTAAATGATAAAGACTTATAACAGATTGATGCTGATGACTTTGAAGAGATGGATCTAAAGTGGAAAATGGCTATGCTAACCCTGAGAGCCAGAAGATTTCTAAATAATACTGGAAGGAAGATTAGTGCCAATGGTTCTGAGACCATAGGGTTTAACAAATCAAAGGTGGAATGTTATAACTGTCATAAAAGGGGCCACTTTGCAGAGAGAACAGGAACAGAGAACTTGTAAGGAGGAATGTGACAGTGGAAACAACAAAGACAAAAGCTTTGGTGGCTCAAGATGGACTTGGGTATGACTGGAGTGACCAGGCTAAAGAAGAACCTACAAACTTTGCACTTATGGCATATACATCTTTAGGTTCTTCAAGTTCTTCAAGCTCAGATTCTGAGGTATCTACTTGTTCTAAAGCATGTTTAAAATCTTATGAAACTCTCAAAGAACATTATGATAATCTAACAAAAGATTTTAGTAAGTCTCAATTAAATGTAGGAGCTTATAAAGCAGGTCTAGAATCTGTAGAGGCTAGACTAGATGTGTATAAAAAGAATGAGGTTGTTTTTGAAGAGGACATAAAGATTTTAAAACTTGATATTATGTTGAGAGATAATGTACTAACAGAGTTTAGAAAGAAATTTGAAAAAGCTGAAAAAGAAAGAGATGATTTGAAACTTACCTTAGAAAAGTTTGAAAATTCATCTAAGAATCTAAGCAAACTGTTAGATAGTCAAGTAAATGATAAGTTCAAGAATGGTGTGGGGTTTGATAGTCAAGTGTTTGATAGTCAAGTGTTTAATAGTCAGGTGAATGATAAGTACAAAATATGTGAAGGGTATCATGTTGTTCCCCCTCCCTATACTGGGAACTTCATGCCTCTTAAACCTAATTTGGTACTTGCTGATGAGGAAGAATATGTTTTTAGTGAGTCAACAACTAGTATGCCTGTAGTTGCAACTAGTGAAGTTAAGACTAGTGAGTCAAAACCTAAGTCTGTTAGTGAACCACTTATTGAAGACTGGATATCTGACAGTGAAATGAGACTGAGTTTAAGTCTAAATAGAGAAAACCTAGTATTGCTAAAGTAGAATTTGTCAAATCTAATAAGCATGTGAAAACACCTAGGGAGTCTGTTAATAAGGTAGAGAATAATAAGCAAGCTAAATACCTTAGGAAAAACAGTCAAAGTCCTAGAGGTAATAAGAGAAACTGGAATAATTTGATGACTCAGAAATTAGGAAGTAATTTTGAGTTTAAAAATAAAGCTTGCTATGTGTGTGGCAGTTTTAACCATTTAATCAAAGATTGTGATTTTTATGAAAAGAAAATGGTGGAAAAACCTGTATGGAACAATGCTAGTAGGGTGAATCACCAAAATTCTCAAAGATTGACTCACCCTCATCCAAAAGGAAATTTTGTTCCAAAAGCAGTCTTAATAAAATCTGGCCTTAAAACACTTAATACTGCTAGGCAAAACTCTTCAAAAGCAGCAGTATCAGTTAATACTGCCAGACCAATTAATACTGCCTACCTAAGACCAATAATAAATAGTGCAAGGACATCATCAAATGCTTCTAATAGAGTACATTCATACTGTTAGGCCAAAAGCAGCAATAATAAGGGAAATGAGGCTAATGTTGTTAAGGCCTCAGCATGTTGGGTTTGGAGACCAAAACAAAAGGTTTTAGACCATGTCTCCAGACACAATGGTGCATCAATGAACTTTAAAAGATTTGACTATGTTGATGCACAAGGCAGATCCAAGTCTGTAATGGCTTAGGTCCCCAAGAGAGTCTGATTCTCTTATTTTTTGTATGCAGGGCAATCCACGGCTAGAATTGCAGGAAAAAGGAGTAATTGACAGTGGATGCTCTAGGCACATGACTGGAAACAAGTCCTAACTTTTGGTGCAGGACAATCCACAGCTAGAATTGCAGGAAAAAGGAGTAATTAACAAGAACAGTGGAATGCTTCTATGGCACATGACTAGAAATAAGTCCTACCTCTCAGATTATGAAGAAATTGATGGTAGATTTATTGCCTTTGGAGGAGATCCCAAAGGAGGTAAAATCACTGGTAAAGGTAAAATCAGTAAAGGTAAATTGGATTTTAAAGATGTGTACTTTGTTAAGGAGCTTTAAGGGGGGTTATAACCTTTTTAGTGTCACACAAATGTTGTGACAAGAAAAATAGTGTTCTTTTTACAGACACTGAATGTGTGTTGTTTTTATCTCTGACTTTAAGCTACTTGATGAAAATCATGTCTTGCTTAGAGTTCCTAGAAAAGATAACATGTACAGTGTTGATTTAAAAAATATTATCCCTTCAGGAGTTCTAACTTGTCTCTTTGCAAAGACCACATTAGATGAATTTAATCTTTAGCATAGAAGGCTTGGGCATATAAATTTCAAAACTATAAATAAACTGGTTAAGGGAAACCTTGTAAGAGGTTTACCTTCAAATTTTTTTGAAATTAATCAAACCTCTATTGCTTATCACAAGGAAAAGCAACACAAAGCCTCTTGTAAGACCAAAATAGTCAGTTCAATCAGCCAACCTTTACAAATGTTGCATATGGATTTATTTGGCCTAACATTTATAAAGAGTCTAATGAAAAAGATTTACTACATATTGTTACAGATGAACTATAGTAGGTATAGATGGGTTTTTCCTTTCTTTAGCCACTAAGGATGAAACTATGAAATCCTTCAAACGATTTTATTACAGGACTTAGAAAATCTAATAGACCTTAAGGTTGAAAGTTGATCAGATGTGACAATGGGAAATGAATTCAAGAAAAGGTCATGAATCAGTTTTAATGAAAATTAAGGGTATTAAGAGGGAAATATATATATAATATATATATATATATATATATATATATATATATACATATATATACATATATATATATATATAACTAGAACACCAATTATCAATAATAATACAGTAATAAGTATTCCGTAAGGATTTTAAAAGATTACTTTTATCCAAAGTAAAATTCAAAACCTTCTCAAGTCGTATCCCGACGAGGTGTGAATTGAAAATCGGTTTAGTTCGTGATCGCGTGTTTGAATAATCAAGATTTAAGCTTTATGAGACCATTTGGGTGTCATGTTACAATCCTTAATACCATAGATCACCTAGGCAATTTTGATGGAAAGGGTGATGAAGGGTTCTTTATAGGATACTCTACTAATAGCAAAGCATTCAGGGTATTCAACAGTATAATTAGGATAGTAGAATAGAACCTGCATGTCAAGTTTAGTGAAGAAACACCTAATATTACAGGAAAGGACCTAATTGGCTTTTTGATATAGACGCTCTAACAAAATCTATGATCTATGAGCCAGTTGTTGCAGGGAATCAATCTAATGGTATTGCAGGTTGATTTGAGTATAATAGTATATAATATATATATATATATAATAATATATATATAATATATATATATATATATATATATATATATATATATATATATATATATATATATATATATATATACAATATATATATATATATATCTACTAGAACACCAATTATCAATAATAATACAGTAATAAGTATTCCGTAAGGATTTTAAAAGAATACTTTTATCCAAAGTAAAATTCAAAACCTTCTCAAGTCGTATCCCGACGAGGTGTGAATTGAAAATCGGTTTAGTTCATGATCGCGTGTTTGAATAATCAAGATTTTTGATTTGAATTCTACCTCTACTAATAATATGCAAAAAATAAACAAACGCAAGTAAACAATGAAAGCATTTAAGAAATTAAGCATAAAACGATAACGAAAATTTTAAAACGCGACATATAAGCAAATAATGCATATTTTAACCCTACAAACTCAAATTTAATTTCTAAAAATCTTAAACGACTAAAAATAATTTTTAGAAAAAAAATTATATATTTTTTTAATTATTATTTTATTAATTATGAATTAAAAATAGATTTAATCTAAATTAATTATTAAAAATAGAAAAATAATTATTAAAATTCTGGAAAAATTAAGAAAAGTACTTTAGACTATCTAGAATTTAAGAAAAATAAAACAGAAAAATAAGCTGAAACAGATAAGCAGTTATTAAGCAAATAAGCTATATAAGCTACAAACTGAAAATGCATATAACAAATAAATGAAGCAAAGTAGTAAATGAAAAAGACCCAAGGGCAGATGGTATTGAGTGTGTGTGCTAAGGCGTTGGTGTGTGAAGGGGAGGTCACAGGTTCAAAACCTGTGGCCTTTCTTTTTGCTACAGTAATTTTTATTTTTGAAAACTTTTTGGAAAAACTGAAAGAACACCTTAAAATAAGCAATAATTATAACTATCACTTTCTATGAAACTTAATTTTAAGCTCAGAATAAGCATTTGAAAATGACAGAATTCTTTTTAAGCTTATATGAAATTAGGCTAAAACTGTTTTGAACATCTATGAATAAATAAGCAATAAAAAACCTAATAAGTTGAAAATTATTATCTACCAAGACCTAATAAGCTAATGAGAAAAGGATTTGACTAATGGGATGAGCTTAAAAGCTCTTAAAAGCTAAAAAGCACAATCTAACTTAACTAGCAGTTTTAATAGAAAAATGCTCAACTTTGAGCTTAATTCTAGATTGAATAAGCACTTAGAAATAAGTAAGGACTAAAAGCAGATGAAGTTTTTCTTCCAAGGAACAAATAAAATCAAGTTTTAAGAAAAATTGCTAAGAAATAAGCTAGAAAAAGAAGATTTAAAAACTTGATAGACTAAAACTTATTTTTGGCTTTTTGATTTTTGAAGGAAAAATGAGAAAATGCAGACCTAGATTTAAGCTAGCTAATGATGACTAAATGTGAAAATAAGCTAAAACAGATTAAGCTCAATGTCCAAAGAGCTTAAACTCTTAAAATCAGACCTTAAAACAGACTTTTACTTACCTAGATTAGCTAATGAACTAGGACTTTTAAACTTTGAAAAATGAAATTTAAGACAGACTAAAACCAAAAGGACAATTGCACATTATCTTTAACTACTTACTACTGCATTATGAGTCTCAAATCTAACATGAAAACAACACATAATTGCACCAGAACAATATCTAACCTAATAAGCTGCTATGACAAGCTTAAAACTGACAGATTTAAACCATGATTAGATAAGACCTTAGATTTGAATTTTAAACTTTAACAACTAATTAAAACTGACCTAGAAGCTTAATTTAAGCTTAACAAATTTGGTTTAAGTGACAAAAGTGATCCAACAGTACTAACTCAAGTTAGTACTGCTTAACCCAAACACCCCTTTAACAATTGATTTTCCATTTTTAAGCTACAAAAGGGTGAAATAAGCTGAAACTTATGAAAACAGATTACTAACTAAGCAAATTAAGATCAAATAAGCAATAGCTAACAGGAAATAAGCACTAAACTATAAGCTAGAATAATAAGCATATTTTTTTGGTTTTTTAGACAGTTTTAAGCAATAACATAAACTAAGAGAATCTAAACTATAATCAGACAATTTAAAGCAGTAATAAGACTAATTAAACAGTAATAAGCAATTATGAGTAATAATAAGCAACAATAAGCAGAGATTTAAGCAGGAATAAGCAAATTAGAAATTAAGCTATAAGAGAGAAAATGGCAAGTGTACCTTGATCCCAGCTAAACAGGGATCAAATAAGCTTTAATAAGCTAGATCTACAAGCTCCAGCTCATCATAGATAAGCTGGTGGTGTCCATAAGCCCATCCAAGTTTGGCTTATCATCCATTAAGCTGAGGTAATTTAGGGGAGAGATTTTGAGATGAAAGTCTAAACTTAGTTAAGCTTTTGAAGGCTTAACTGAGTATAAGCTAGCTTAAGTAGTATTTGAGAGCTTATAAGAGCTTATTAGATTAAAACTGAGCTTAATTAAAACAATAGTGCAATAAGTAAAAACATGAATTAAACATTAACTAAATGAAAACTGAAATTTTATTGATTAATCAAAATGAGTACAAGCTTTTAAGAGTAAAGTACATTAAAATTAAGACATTAAGCTAAAACGATTACAATAAGCTAAAATACTAATAAGCTAAGCTATAACTACACTAGATATCCCTTGTGTGAGCGAGAGCCCTCCTATTTATAGCCATGAGCAGAAGGATCTAGAGCTTGAGACGCTCCTCCATCTTCTAATCTCGTCCCTTTAATCCAAACCACCATAAATCCAATGATCTTAACCCTTGATTGTCCTCCACGTCAAATCCACCAATAGTATAGCTCTGGATCGCCAGCGTGTCATTGAGGTGTCAGGGTTGTCAGCTTCTAGAAGCAATGAAGAACGAGTGTGGATTAGGTGAATCATTCTTACCCTAAGCGTGCTATGGTGAAAGTGAAAAAAGAGGGAAACGGTGAAAGGGATGTACAGTGAATTTGATTTGGGGGCGTTGACCCGTTCTTTTTCACGTTTGACATGGGTTATGGGTAAAAAGGGATTGGGCCATTGTTGTAATTTTGGGTCGGGTAAGGGATTATATGTTTAATGGGTTAATGGTAGTTATGTTTGTTTTAAAGTTAAGGACTAATGGTGTAATTGAAAAGGACTAACAGTGTTAGTCCTCAAGGACTAACGTTGTAATAGTATTAGGGTATTTTAGGGTTAAAGGATTAAAGGGATTGGATTTTATTAAGACTTAAGATAAATTCACCTTCGGCTTCGTCTTTTCACACTTTTTGCATTTCCATGCTCGGTTTTGTCCATTTTGCTTTGTTTTTTTTTTGTCTTTTTGTGAAATATTCGTTACCTGCAAGACACAATTCACAATACAATGCATTTTTCTGTATTTATTGGTCATTATTGGTCTTTTTAGCTCATTTTATTAGGTAAAAGGTATGTGTATTTAAGCACATACCATTCTTGTTTGGGTAAGATATTTTATATTAATGTCGAATTATGAAAATCTTTTGAAGTATATCTTGTTGGTGTGTGGGAAAACTATTTTGAAATGATTTTATGAATACAACACTTTTGTGGAAATGTCTCTTTATTGTTTTTTAAGAAAACTATGTTTACAATAAATTTTGAAACAATATGATAATTGGTTGACTGACAAAACAATTTTTTTTAGATAATATTTATGAATAAGATATGATAATATTTTTTTTTATATGCTTGTTTTTGATAAATTTTATAATTATAAAAAAAGATGTTTAAAGTAATTTATATGGGTAAGATGTGATACACTATTAAATAACTGTCTTTGGATTTTATGACAACCATGATTAAAATGAATTTTATAAAGAATATACTTAAGACGATTTTTTTTATAATTAAAACGACTTTCTTTAAATTGATTTTTATAAAAACATTATTTAGTTGGTTCTTTCGAGTAAAGTCGGTTATTGGTATAAGGATCCTATTTTTTTTTCATTTATCAATCTTGATACGTATTGTTATTCGTTATGTGTTTCTTTTGTCGTGGTACGCTTGTTGATTCTTTCGTTGCTTTTTCTATCGGTACACATATTCTATCCTTTCTTTTAAGGATTCTTATGACATTTGATTCGCATCTATTTCCATAAGTGAAATCCCTTAGATGTTTTCTAGCCTTTGATTCGATATTCGTTTGCTACCCTGTTCAATAGTTCGTAACCCTTAGGATTCGTTTGATATAAGTTTTATTCGATCAAGTCACTCTCTGTGGGGAGCACCTATGTTGTTCAAGAAGAAGGACGTTTCAATTCGAATGTGCATAGACTATCGAGAGTTGCACAAGCTGACCACCGAGAATCTCCCCAGGATCGACGACTTTTTCGACCAGTTACAAGTTTAGCATTATTTCTCAAGTATAGATATTCGTTCCGGTTACCATCAGTTAAGAGTACATGGAGAAGATATTCTCAAGACGGCATTTAGGACGCGATATGGACACTTGATTTTACGGTTATGCCTTTTGGGTTAACCCATAAACCAGCGGTTTTCATGGACTTAAAGAACCGGATGTGCAAGCCGTATTTAGACAAGTTATTCATTTTGTTTATCGATGATATCTTGATCTACTCGAAGTCTAAGGAGGATCACGAGGTTCATTTGAAGTTGGTGTTGGAGCTGCTGAAGAAGGAAAAGTTGTTTGCCTAGTTTTCCAAGTATGAATTCTGGCTACAAGAAGTGCGTTTTCTCAAACTTATGGTTAACAGCAATGATATTTACATAGACTCTAGTAAGATAGAAGCAATGAAGAATTAAAAAGTACCTAAGACGCCATCCGGGATACGATCATTCTTGGGATTGGCAGGTTACTACCGATGTTTCATAGTAAATTTTTCTAAGATTGCTAAACCCTTTACTTCACTGACTTAGAAGAATCAGAAGTAGGAGTGGGCCAAGGAACAAGAGGATGCTTTTCAGACGTTAAAGAACAATTTGGGAAATGCACCAATATTGTTATTTCCTGATGGATCCAAAGAGTTTGTAGTTTGTAGTTTACTGTGATGCGTCGAATCAAGGATTAGGTTGTGTACTCATGCAAAAAGGCAAGGTAGAAAACGTGACAGCAGAAATGTAGTGTGGCCTGGACCAACTAATGGAAAAGAAGGAAGGTAGAGGTATGTATTTATTATGGGTTCCATTAATATGTGATGTAAGGACATTAATGATGGACGAGGCTCATACATCAAGGTTTTTGGTACATTCGGGAGCGGATAAGACGTACTATGACCTTAGAGAGATGTATGGTGGCCATGTATGGAGAAGGATATTGCCTACCTATGTTAGCAATTGTTTGACTTGTTTAAAGGTGAATGCTGAAATATCAAAGACCTTCGGGTTTATTGTAACAACTAGAGATGCCCGAGTGGAAGTAGGATATAATAACTATGAACCTTATTACAAGGTTTCCAAGATCAAGTAGTGGGTATGATACGAATTGGGTAATAGTCGGTAGACTGACTAAGGTATGCCCATTACATGGTAGTACGTGAAGATTTTAAAATGAAGAATTTGACGAGGCTTTACACTAATGAGATAGTAACAAGGTATGAAGTGCATGTGTCGATCATCTCAGATCGTGGTGGAATATTTACTTCGTGACTTTGGTAGACATTACAGAAGGCATTGAGAACACAGCTAAAACATGCGTACGACTTATCATCCTCAAACGGACAGACAAGGTGAGCGTACCATTCAGACTTTAAAGGATATGTTGAGAGCGGGCGTGATTGATTTTTTTGGTGGTAATTAGGATACTCATCTACACTTAACTGAGTTTTCTATAATAATAGTTATCATTTGGGTGTTTGATGTGCTCTATTTGAAGCGTTGTATGGAAGGAAGTGTAGGTCACATGTTCTTTAGGCTAAAATTAGAGAAATTCGGTCAATTGGACCAGAATTGGTACAAGAGACAACAAATAAGGTGATATTGATTAAAGAAAAGCTCAAAGCGGCTAGTGATTGCCAAAAGAGTTGTGTTGGCAATATACGTAAACATTTAGAGTTGAAGTTGGTGATAAAGTGATGTTGAAAGTATCGTCTTGGAAAGATGTAGTGTATTTTGGAAAGAAAGAAATGTTAGCACCAAGATATGTAGGACCATCTGAGATCATTAAAGG
>BQNB010179886.1:0-12729 GCA_026074375.1 Tanacetum coccineum | reverse complement strand
CAAGATCAATTACCATTCACTTCTTGAAAGTAATTGTATATGAAAGTAGACTCAAATAGCTTCGAAACGGCGGGTGGCATGCATTCTAACTCCCTACGGTTCATTTTCTACGTAATAAACAAGATTGACAAAAACAAAAAAAAACCTTCTGATGCACTTAGCCGCCGGCCGAGGTTCCTAGCCGCCGGCTAAAGCCTTTATGAGGCCTTTAACCGCCGGCCAAGGCCCTCCAGCCACCAGCCAAAGCCCTCAGACCTGCACTACTTTACCCGACTTGACCTTTTTACCCAAAACTCGACTTCCGGAACCCAACACATTATAAGAACTTCCAGAATTCATTTAAACATCATAATTCATCATTTCCATAAACATTTACGGTCTCAATGACTCGAAAATATATACCTTACGGGGATGCCAAACACCTGTTTTGACGCGTTTCACATAAAACAATTTAACATCATACATAACCCATCATAAAGACCTGGAATTAAAAACATTAACAAGACATTTACAAAGGGTTTTATGACACTTGGGGGTTCGACCTTGACTTGAGCTCAGTAACTAGTACTAAGCTCCTACGAACATCATCATCCATGTCTAATCCTTGCTTCCAAACCTTAACCTTTTACCAAATGCTTTACCTTCATCACAAGAACCTACAAAATATTAAACATCTAAACCGTAAGCACGAGGCTTAGTAAGTAAACGACAATAACATGACATTATACATCATTTGATCACATAATCATCATTCTCATTCATCATTAGTTCATAAACTACATTCATCAATTTATCACTCAACACATTAAACACAATACATCTTACCATACAAATCATTACATACCTTAAGTGGGTCAAAATAGACTTACCTCAACCTTGACTAGCTTTGTCAAATTACGCTCTAATCTATTCTTAGTCCAAGCTTTCTAACCAAGGCTTCCTAAACTTTCATTACATCATCCACATAACACATATATGATAAATTCAATATAATAGCACATTATAACCGGTTTACTTACCTTGAATCCAAGCCAAGTCTACCAATAATCCACCATCATCATTCTTCCATTTATCCAAACATCAATACCTATTTTCATACCAAAAAAAATATCAATAACATAGGTTTATTCAACCCATAACTTACCCAATTTCCATCCTTAATCATCATATGATCATATCTTGATCATATGATGAAATCTCCAATTTCTTTACACTAAACCTTTACTCATATTATTAAACATCTCAATACTCATTTTAGAATAGCAGTTACCCAAAACCCCCAATTATACTTAAGAACCCTAATTCATAATTTCTTAATCAACTCAAGATTGAAAATTACTTACTTGAAAGGATGATTGATAAGAATTTATTTCTTGATTTGAAACACCAATTACCATCAATATTGATCATCAAGATCACCATTGTTTTTCACTCTTTCTTTCTCTTCCAAACCGACCTACACAAACACAGAGAAGAATTGTCTGGAATGTGATAGTGTTACTAGCTATAAGTTAGGTACTACTTTGGCTTTTTGGCAATTTTGGTCCCTTAAGTCCCTTTCTTTCTTATTTGGCCACAATAACTTATATAACTTATATAACTCATTTACCACTTAACAACTATAGTCCCTTAAGTCTTATTCTTCCTAATTAAGACACATGGTATTTTCTAAAACTATTTACATAATATTTATACTTATAGTTTGACTATCAAATTGACTAACCAATCACATAACATCTTTAAACTTATAAAAGTCATAGTCAAATTCATCCTATGGCATTCTCGTAATTAAATCTTAAAAACCGGTTTTGGGGTGTTACAAATCTATCCCGCTTATTTAGATTTCGTCCCCAAAATCTCTTCATTTAATATTAACCAAAAATTGGTCACGTTGACCTCTCATTTCTTCTTATTATTCTCAAGCATATACTCGACTAGTTGCATCAACCTATATGGTTTTGCAATTCTAGTCATGCTATTATACCTCTAATTATCCTTATCCCTGTAACATTCCGTATTCAAGGTTATTATTTACTCCGAGCTTTAATTCTATTTTCATTTTTAAGCGAGTTATTAATTTTACGTTTACCCGATTTAGTAAGAAATTCCCGTTTTTAGCTTTGCGTGAGCCGTAATTAGAAATCTATTCCGTCTTCGCATCGTAAGTGATTTATTAATCTCATATTATTCCTCGATGATTATAATTTTCCTCATTCAATTTTTCCGTTGTGATTCGCGTTTCCAAATTTTCTTGCTAAAACTCGCGTTTCTACCCTTAAACCTTACTTTTTTTATAACCTTAACCTACACTTTAAATAAACTCTTACAAACCAAAAATCAAAAAAAAAAATTATAATTTTTAGCCTCCCCATGGCCCTATGGCCGGCCACACCCAAAACCACACTCCACATCTTCCATTTCATTTCAATTTTCTATAAACCCAATTATTCCATCTCATATTTCCATACATGCACAAACCATTCCACTTCACAAGACTTTAAACTTTTCTCTCCTTCTTCTTGTTCCCTTGGCTGCCGAATTCAAGATCATCACCATCATCATCTCACAAAATCATTCAACTCATTTTAGGCTTTATAACACCATCCTTTTGCATCTTGCAAAGTTTGGTGAGGTTTCTTGAAGATTTGAAGGTGTTAGGACTAGTTTTCTTGGTGATTCTTGAAGCCATTTGATTGGGGTTTTATTGGGATAGTTCTTGGTGATATTTTAGGGCTAAGTAAGTGTTCATTTGCTGATATTAAGGGTTGCATTGGTTTGGACCAGCCCTAGCAAGAAGAGAGTGTTTTTGTTTGTTGATTCTCTAGCTCAAATCCACCCTTAGTAAGATCTATTCTTTATTCTCAATTTTTATTTCGTTTTTGGACCATGCAAATGGATGTTAGATTCTGAAAATATTAAGTTTTTATGTTTACTAATGTGTCTAATCATTAGTTATGGCATTGTGTTAAATTTTTACCCCCCCCAAGACCCTAAAACCGGATTACCCTTTTCCCACACTCCACCATTCTTCATTTTTCCATAAAACCACTCATTACTACTTCATTTCCCATAACATGCAATAACCCTTTCACCTCACCAATTTCAAATCTCATTTCTTCCTTTCTTCTTGGTCCTTGGCTGCCGAAATTCATACACACCACCACCACCATCTCACAAATTTATTCAACTCCTTTTAGGCATCTTAACACCATCCTTTTGCCTCTTGCAAAGTTTGGTGTAGTTTCTTGAAGATTTGAAGGTGTTTAGGACTAGTTTTCTTGGAGTTTCTTGAAGATTTTTATTGGGTTTTGATTAGAAGAGTATTATCCTCATTAGAAGAAGGTTATAAGGTTGTTATTATTGGGTTACCTTGGTCGAATTCAGCAACACAAGAAAGAGGGTATTCTTGTTTGATTTCTAGTCTCAATCTCTCTTTTGTAAGCCCTAATTTTTCTTTATTTGTCTTATCTTTTTATTTACTTGTTTTCTTTAATTTATAATCCATAAAAATGGATGTTAAGTTCTGTAAATACATATGTTATTATGTTCTTGAGGGTGTTTACATTTAATTATGGCATTGGATTAGGTCTTAGATGGATTAAATTGATGTTTAAAAAGGTTTTGAATTGAAATATTGGGACTGTTTTGAAAACAGTAGCTAAACGTGTAATTATCTCAGAATCTATGGCCTGGAGACTATGATTAAATTAAATGGTTAGAAAGATACATGTCTTAGCATCATAGGATAGTTGGATGCTCAACCAACTCCTTATAATGAGTGAGTTATGGCCAAAACAAGAAAAGAGGTCAAATCTGGACATGTGTTTGGAATACGAGTTAAACTCTAAAATTTTGCCATAAAATAATAGATTTTTTTTGATGGATCAGTAGTAGACATCATAAGGTAACTATAGCCTTTGACCTCACCTTCATTGCTATCTTAGTTTGGGATTTATGGCTAATTTAGTAAAGGGTAAAATTTTTACTAACTTTCTGTTTTGGACAACCAGGGGTATAATGGTCTTTTCACATGGTTACGAAACTTTGTAGATTATGAGACTTATATTTCTGGAAACTAGACTCAAATAGCTTTCCAGGGGTGTAAGCCTCACTTATAGAACATTTGTGAGCTAAGAGATATGAGTCCGCGAAGTCAAGTCAAATTCAGAAACCTAGTTTTTACGTCTAGTCTAAAAATTGTAAAACGTATAGTATACTATGATAAAATAAAAGTTAGAAGCCGAAACTTGGTAGATGTTCATTTGACCATAAGACCAGGTCACATATCAATTTGGGGTTAAAAAGGACTTGGGCAAGTTCTAGTGGAATGCCATACTTATCTCGGAAACACAACTCAAGAACACATGTTTAATTTTTACGTATTATTATTACTTTCTACGTATTAAATCGCGTCACGTATTTTAGGAGGTGCCTAGGAGTACTTCTCGCTCATTCAAGACTTGATATACTTCTGATCAAATTGTTCTTAAGGTGAGTTCATAGCCTCGCCTTTAAACTTTTAAACTATATTTATAAACCCCGCGAGGGAGATACATGCTTGTTTTATAAACTGAGCACAAGAAACTTTATGGTATGCTGGACCCGAATATGATATAAATTGCATGAGTAGCTATTGCCAAAAGACCTCACATCATGAACTGTTAATTGCCTATAATGGGTAAGCGCTAGTACAAGTAAATAGATCTATTGGGTTTGACAGCCCTGTCCGGGGGTATGAATCGAATCCTTTCGAGCACCCAGTCAATGGACAATTTGTATTTAGAATTTAGGTATAAGGCAATAATACCTAGTTATGAGGCAACGTGATTTACATACAAGATATGTGTAACGTCAAGGCTTCGGTGTCATGAGCTTATTGCAATAGAAACTTGAATAATGGCTTGTCCGTACAACAAGTCACACGATGAACAAAAACTTGTGTTCTCTTTTAACTCTTACAAACTCTATGGATTCACTCAACATTATTGTTGACTTTTAAGCATGTTTTATCTCAGGTAACCAAGGGTGATGGATGCCGAGTACGAGGAGTCTGCGCTAAAGTTTTAAGAACTTGTATTTTGTTCCATTTTATAAAACTTATTATCCATGTTTTTCAAATGTAGGGGGGGGGGGGGGGAATACACAGTTGCGGGTTGTGACATATATATATCATGCTGTGGGTTGGTTCAATTAGATAAGATAGGTATATCTCTTTCACTCTCGATATTTTCTACATAAATTTAATAAGGGGGTTGTATTCTTCTCTTTTAGGGTGAGTTTTGGGTTTGTGGTGTTTTAAGGGGGGGGTTGTTGGTTTTTGGGGTTTTTTTTGTTTTGGAGTTTTTGAATTGGGGTTTGGGGGTTTATTGTTTTTGGGTTTCTTTATTTATATTGAGGGGGTATTGTAGTTGTAGGGGTGGTGTGTTAATGGTAATGTGGGGGAATGGTAAATTTTTAGGAAGGGGTTAGAGGGGTTTTTAAGGTTTGTTGTGATAGTGAATTTTGTGGGGGGGGGGGGGGGTGGTGGGGGGTTGGGGTTTAGGTTTTTGGGGGGATTTGGTATTGGGTTTTAGAGGTTTTTAATTGTATATCTCTCTCTCTCCATAAGGCATAATTTCATACCTCACCCATTGAAACATGCGTGCAACTGAAACGAGTGTGTTATTACGGCATTCTCGTGTCAGCGTGCTTTGAAAATTAATCCAGGGGAACACAGGGGTGCTAAACCAGCGTACAAAATCGTCTTGGAGTCAATACTGACTCTCGGCGCTCTGGGTGTCGCATACCGATATACAACAGGATTCGACAACCCAGCTAGTCCATGGAATACAGGATGTGCGCTCCAGAGTACACTTACGCTGGCGTAGGGCACACACATTAAAGCGGTGTTGTTAGTGAATGACAGTTGTGGCTCAATTGGTGTATGAGAGAAGTGATATAACCATTGAATTGGCATGAACGTCGTATGTCACTAATACCATGTCAAGAGCGGGAGTACACAGGGTGAATTAAGAGTTTGTATAGGTTGTGGGTGTAGATTTAGGATTGAAGTTAGTAGTGTTTAATGAGGGAGATAAGTTTAATGGAATTTAATGTAAGAGATTGAGAATTGAAATTAAAATGGATAAGTATAATATAGGTGGAAAGTGATTATATATGTATGAAAAGATGGTTTGGAGATAATTATGATTGGAATATAAGATTTGTTTGATGATGAAATATGAGTTGAGTATTTGGGAGATATACCTGAGTACTCCAAATAAGCCTGTCAAGGATAACCTCACGACGTTCACTGTTATATTGTGTCGGGGTTGGAGTCTCGATTCTGTCTCTTAGCCAATTACATCGTTCACGATCAGCAATGTGCATGTACTCATAACCAATGCTTCCAGAGTAAGCTTGGTCAAGCCTGGTCAATATCGACCTAAGAGTTTGCACAGGTGATGTTTCAGACAAAAACCCAGACTTCCTCTAAACACCGAGAAAAAATTCACGGTCCTAAAATTCGACTTCGCTTGAAAACCGTAAAAAGCAGGATCTAAATCATCAGGAACTTTCCTGTTTTCCAGACCCAATAGGATCGATATATGCTTTATATGGACCATATACTTGGTACCTCAAACAAGCAACAACAAACGCTACTCTCTGTATGTTTGACCTAATTCCAGGCGATGTAGCCGCCTGGCCATCGAAATATTCCTTAAAAAAATTTGTCCCCTTGAACTCAATCGACGCTGTATACAGGGAATCATTCTCCCAGGCTCTCCTGTCTGAAGCTCTCGAGATCCACATACTAGGTTCATCTAAAAAAGGTGGGCGGGTGTGGTGCCTATCTGTTAACCGAGAAAGGGGAACAGCTCGAGGAACAGGTGCAGATTGTGCTTTTGATTTGAAGACAGTTGTATGAAAAGATCGAGTTCCTGAAGAAGCAACACGCGGCCTTGCGGCATATGCTCCACTTTGCGATAAGGTTCTTCTTATCGCAAGCTTATTTTGGGGTGAGAGGGGAGGGTGGGCACACTAGAACCCGCCCTAAAAAAAAAAGGAAAAGGGGCCTAACTCATTTTGTTTTGTCCAAATATCAAAATCTCACTGCTCTAATACTCTCTAAAAACTGCAAAACAAAGTTCAGTTCGTTAAAAAAACCTCACTAATCGAATAAACAATCCAATAATTTAAAAATCATTCATGAAGCATACAACTCGGTTCATGACGCATACAATATGAATCCAATAGGTAAACGTGTCACTGTCTTAACCAAAATATTATAAATCGAACAGTACTATATCATCCTGTAAGTAATATCCTATATTCTTTACCTTACATTAATCTAAATATATGTGTTATATTTATTTCATTAAAAATCAATCGAAATGTCATTTATACTATTATTTAGTAAAAAACACGAAGTACTTTCGGTTTCAGATGATGACTTTTTAGCAATTAACTACGTAGTAGTTGCTATCACTATATGACTATATCTAATTGGCTCATGTTATTTTTACCCACCCCACACCAACCCCCAACAAACCACCCGAGAACGGCACACCAACCCTTTACCACAACCAACCCCGCAGCCGACACTAATAACCTACCCTCACACACAAAACGAACACCCCACCACAAAATACCCATCCACCACCCTTACTATTACCCGAACCCCACCTGGCTAGGCCTAACCTTACAAACACCAGACCCTCGAAACCCCATGGCCGCAACACCACACGACACACCACCAAATCAACAAACGTTACGCCTCGAACCCCCACGACCCAACTCACCCCACCCCCCCGACCCGCGCTCCACCCACCAGCTACAAACACCCATTACCCTACCAACCCCATCCCCCGCAAACGACCGCACACACACGCAACACCAAAACCCCGAAACGGACCGGCACCCGCATACAAACCAAACACGCTACAATAACTACCACTAAACAGACCGCTCCCCACCCAGACCACAACGACACGCCCACCAACATGCCCCACTATCCTTAACCACACCACCCACACATACCCACTCTTTTTTACCGAAAAACCCACCACCATAACCTTTAAACCACACCGTAAGACCGACCCCCCAACACATTACCCACCCCCCACATTAACAGTAACCCACCACTAGCAACTCACCTTAACCTAACACCGCACCACAACACATACCCGAAGAAACACAGCCACAAAAGAACACACAAACCAACAAACTTACCACCGTAACCCACACATACACTACGTAACCCCCGTACCCATCCATCACCCACCACACCTCGCACCATACCAATAATTTACACTTCCGTTTAACCCAAACACCCCCGAGACCACTACTCTAACCCCACATTACACTCTGAAACAACGCCCCCCCAAACCCCCTCCAACCACACACAACTACGTAACCACTTACGTCCTAACCGTATTCCAACGCCGCGAAACCACACACACCCATTACTTAACCTATACATAACACACCAGCCCTGCCCACACACACACACGTTAACTAACATACCCTACCAAACCCCCGTATTACACCTCGCTACCAACCACAAACACGTTTAACCACCCATTAAACCCCAAACAAAACCCAACCACCAAAAACACAAAACCTACCCACCACGAAAACCACGAAACAACCCAACCACTCCCCCCACACACTTACCCAAACACGCACAAATTTACCCCGCATCACCAAACACAACCAACCCCGCCACCGCATCCTAACCCAGCCACACCCAACCCCCCGGCAAATTAAAACTACCCACCAAATACCAGACCTGAACACAAGCGGAAGACCTAGGCTATAAACCAAACAATACTACCGGAAAACATCCATTTACCAACCGCCACCCACCCCGGTCACAACCCAACACAACATAACCGTACACCGCTAGGGCCTACAAAACAACACCACAAACCCGCCCTAAACGCATCTACCAACCACGCCAAACCCCACGACCACCTACACTACCTACTATATACCACCTTAATTTTACCCCACCAATTAAAAAACAAACACCTACCCAGCCACCCAACAACAATACAAATTTACAACCGCAAACCACTATTAAACAATTTAACCACACCCCCACCACAACGCCCACTTAAACAACTACAATATAATACACAAACCACCAGACCACAAACCACAAGCAACACTACCAACACCCTCACCCCAAACCGGCACAACCATACTTCTTTTTACACCACACCGCACCCCACCCCCCGACCTTATACTAACCACTTACACACAACCTACACAACTACGACACAACGACCACCCTTATTACATAAAACACCCCAGGTATCCCCAACCTACCATCGAACGACCCAACTTAATACAAAAACAACACCTATACTAACCGGAAGAGTTGTAATGGCCTTCCCAACATTTTCCAAGATCTCTGGTTTTACACTGCAGAACAACATAAACTTCTTAATAACGCATCAGGCTACGAGCCTGCCTGTGTAAATAACATACAAAAAGATTACCCAGTGTTACGGATACGTGAAAGCTGTTCAGGGGACTTGAATCCGGTCCAGTAAGCTGAAAGCCAGTCTCTCCTTTGGGGAACGTAATCCTTGCTAGCAAGGAATTCTTCATTTAGGATGGTGGTAACCTTGTTTTGTATTGCATCAATATTTTCTTTTGTAGCCAGGCCACTTTCGAGAAGCTTCTTCTGGTAGATCTCTAGTGACGAAGGATGATTCCTGATGATCTGTAACAACCATAATCACCCAGAAACTTAAAAGCTATACTTAAAGCAGTAGAAAAAATTACAAATACCAGATAATCATAAGATAACTGACCTTGTACATTTTGGGTTGGGTGAAAGAGGGTTCATCAATTTCGCTATGCCCAAATCTACGATAACAGACAATGTCAACAACGACATCAGAATGGAACGTCTGGCGCCACTCTGCTGCAAGCTCGCAAGCGTGAGCAACTGCTTCAACATCATCACCGTTAACATGAAAGATAGGAGCATCTAAAGCCTTAGCAACATCAGTACAATACTGAGAAGATCTTCCAGCTTGTGGATCGGTGGTAAACGCAACTTGATTGTTCACCACGATACGGATAGTCCCACCAGTTGTGTAATTTGGAAGACCACTCAAATGCAGAGTCTCGTAGACGACACCTTGCCCTGGAAAACTTCCATCTCCGTGAATCAAGATACCCATGTTCTTTGTTCTATCGACATCGTTTGAGTAATACTGCTTGGCTCTGGTTTTCCCGATCACAACAGGATCGACAGCTTCCAAGTGACTCGGATTTGCCACAAGAGACAAATGAATTCTCTTTCCACCTCTTGTGGGTCGATCATACGAAGTTCCCAAGTGATACTTAACGTCACCAGTTCCAGTGTAAAGACCAACTTCATCCACTGGTTTCGTTCCACCGCTAAATTCACTGAAGATTTGACGCAACGGCTTCCTAACGACGTTACCTAAAACATTCAACCTTCCTCTATGCGACATTCCAATCACAATGCTCTCGACACCAAGATCTGATGCCCGATCAAACATCTCTTTCATCCCCGGAATTAAAGTCTCACCACCTTCAAGTCCAAACCTCTTAGCAGCAGTCCACTTAGTAGCTAAAAAGTTCTCAAACTGAGTACTCCAAATAAGCCTGTCAAGGATAACCTCACGACGTTCACTGTTATATTGTGTCGGGGTTGGAGTCTCGATTCTGTCTCTTAGCCAATTACATCGTTCACGATCAGCAATGTGCATGTACTCATAACCAATGCTTCCAGAGTAAGCTTGGTCAAGCCTGGTCAATATCGACCTAAGAGTTTGCACAGGTCGATTTTCAGACAAAAACCCAGACATCCTCCATACACCGAGAAAAAATTCACGGTCTAAATCAGCTTCGCTGAAACCGTAAAAAGCAGGATCTAAATCATCAGGAATCTTCCTCTTTTCCAGACCCAATGGATCGATTTTTGCTTTCATATGACCATATACTTGGTACGCTCTAACAAGCAACAACAAACGCATACTCTCTTGTATGGTTTGACCTGATATTCCAGGCGATGTAGCCGCCTGGCCAACGAAATTCTTAAAAAAATTGTCCCATGACTCATCGACGCTACTGGGATCATTCTCCCAGGCTCTCTGAAGCTCTTCGAGATACACACTACTAGTTCCATCTAAAAAGCTATCTGTTAACCGAGAAAGGGGAACAGCTCGAGGAACAGGTGCAGATTGTGCTTTTGATTTGAAGACAGTTGTATGAAAAGATCGAGTTCCTGAAGAAGCAACACGCGGCCTTGCAGCATATGCTCCACTTTGCGATAAGGTTCTTCTTATCGCAAGCTTTGCCACACTAGAACCCGCCCTAAACCACGTCATTTTGTCCAAATATCAAAATCTCTGCTCTTATATAATCTCTAAAACTGCAAAACAAAGTTCAGTTCGTTAAAAAAACCTCACTAATCGAATAAACAATCCAATAATTTAAAAATCATTCATGAAGCATACAACTCGGTTCATGACGCATACAATATGAATCCAATAGGTAAACGTGTCACTGTCTTAACCAAAATATTATAAATCGAACAGTACTATATCATCCTGTAAGTAATATCCTATATTCTTTACCTTACATTAATCTAAATATATGTGTTATATTTATTTCATTAAAAATCAATCGAAATGTCATTTATACTATTATTTAGTAAAAAACACGAAGTACTTTCGGTTTCAGATGATGACTTTTTAGCAATTTAACTAGTTGCTATCACTATATGACTATATCTAATTATCTACTTTTTAATTTAAAGGCTATACCTACTATGACTAGCTAATTATGTAGCAAACATAAGCTATCCACAATTCATTCCACTAATCAACAAGTATACATGTTTAACTTCATTAAATCATCTACTAGCACTCTAACAAACTTCTACAGCTATAAAACATTTACATCCAAGCAAAAACTAACACAAGTTATTATTCATAACAAAAGCTTCACATATGTAACATAAGACTAAAGTGACAATATCGCTAATTAAAGAATCCTACAATCATTAACTAGATCTATACGAATAATCAGTACATAACCCTAAAATTCTAGTTTACAAACTTGTTTACCCTTTCAGAAATAAATGTTGTTGTATCAATAAAAACAGTCAAATAGTACTATACTATTATTCTGTAAGGTATATCATAGTCCGTAACTCTCGTATTATATTTCATAAAAATTACTTTGGCTTTTGGATGAAAATGATTAAACATTTAACCACTTGCAATCGCACTATAATGTTTTATATCTATATATCCACTATTACAACTAATTCTGTATCAAACATAAGACAATGGCAGTTCGATCCGCTATAACGATTATACATACACAGCCTGATCAAATCAGTTACAAACTGGCAAAAAGTAACACGGCTATTATTCATTACAAAAGCTTCATATAACACAATCATATTAAGCAGATTCTATACTATTCCGACCACCGCCAGTGTAAGTCTCTAATAGACTTCTATTCTCATAACACCATAACCAACTATATTCCGTTGCTTTCAGTTTCGGCTATTCATAATAATCACAATTAAATACTATCACTATTCAATCGACTAGCTAACAACTAATTACATGTAAATTCATTTAAGCATCTATTACAGTCTAACAGACAAACTAAATGATTCAGAAAAACGCTAAACGCACAAATCAGAAACTATATCTATTCATAAATCATTAATTCAGTATAATAAGATAA
>BQNB010179884.1:0-12729 GCA_026074375.1 Tanacetum coccineum | reverse complement strand
GATCCCAATTTCAGGGGTTATAACGAATTCAAACACTAAGGATAAAAGGAGATTGATAATGAAGAATAGAGATGGTGGCTGGGGCTTTATGTTTAAAGGTTTCTTTCTTTGGTTATATGTTTTTTTTTGTGCGGGTTTATTTTTTCGGTCTCATGTTTAATAGTTCGGGTTTATTTTTTCGGTCTCATGTTTAATAGTTTGTTTTTTTCTTATATGGTCTTATGTGTTGGGCCTCATGTTTAAAGGTTTCTTTTTTGGTTATATGTTTTTTTTGTGCAGGTTAATTTTTTCGGTCTCATGTTTAATAGTGCGGGTTTATTTTTTCGGTATCATGTTTAATAATTTGTTTTTTTCCTTATATGAGTTTATGTCCCGCGCGTTGTTGCGGGGCGGTAAAAAAAATTATACTTTTTTTTGTTTTTTTTTTGTCTCATGTTTAATAGTTTATTTTTTTTATATGGGCTTATATGTTGTGCCTCATGTTTAAAGCTTTGTTTTTTTTTGCTATATGGGTTTTTTTTTTGAAATAACACTGTTTAATGTAATTTAAAGTTGTACGTTTGTGACTATGTCGATTATTTTAAAGTTGAATCGGTACTTTTGTAATATTTTTTTCCCTTTATTTTGTGCCAAAAAAAAAATTATGCCAAAAAAAAAAAAATTTTGGGCGCCCAAACCATTGTACAGTAGAAGCACTGTAGCTTCTACTGTACAATGCTAAATGTATGTATGTATGATGTATACAATCAGCAGGATCATTGGGAATATTTTAATATTAAACCCGCTCCATTGTGAATTTTTTAATAATAAACCCGCTTCATTATGAATACGTATTCTTACATACTATTATTTACTATTTCATCGTCTTAAATTTATTGTCATACACACAAAATACACACCGTCGATAAAAAAAATGCATTAATTACTGTTTTTATTTAAAAATCTTTTTTATTTTCTAGCGGATACAAGTTTAGCCGTTAGCTAATTAATTTTTCTTAAAGTTTATAATAATAGTTTTCTTTTTAGAAAGGCAATAATTCATTAACAAAAAAAGGCAAAAAATACAAAAGAAAGGCATCCCTCCTTAATTAATCAAGCCAATTAAAATGAGAAAAAAACCTAAAGAAACAAAGAACACAACTACAAAAGACAACAACAATACTTGGGGCAAATAGGGGTGTTCAGTGTTTGGTTTGACACCGAACAAACTGAGGAATAAACCAGACCGAAACCAAATAAAACCGGACCAAATTTTCTAATTGGTGTATGGTTTTGTTTGAAACCGGACCGAAATACTTAATTGGTGTTTGGTTTGGTTATGTTTTGACTAAAATAAAAACCAAACCAAACCGAAAAAACCGAATATCTATATACACATATTTTTTTAATTATATATATACATATATCCTATCTTATAAAACTAAATAGCAATCCTAGTTTTTTTTAAATATCTTTTAAACTAATCACTCCTCAAATAAATATTGATGCATATCAATGAGCAACTGAGCGAGAGTTTACCTACTTGATTCTTATAAATTCACATATACTGAGCAAGAGAGAAGTTTCAACTGAGTTTGGATGCTTGAAGTTTGAATATTCAAGCTAAGAAACTTACAGAGACTTTTGTTGAAGAAACTTATATCTTACTCCGTATTTCACTTTCATTTATTTCCATGAAGTTCTGAAACCTTTTATTTGTGACTTCTAGATGATATTTTAAAGTTTACTTGAATTGATCTTCTTGGTTTTAACCGAAAACAAACCTAATTCTAATTTGGTGTATGGTTTGGTTTTATCAGTTCTATAATTGGTTTAGTTTGGTTTTGGTATTAACTTTGAAAATTTTCAAACCGATGAATCCGAACCATACAACTTACAAACTCGAAAAATTAACAATACACAGTAGTAGCAAGGATCAATTTATCTACTACACTCCCAAAATTATTTTCCACATGTCTCCCTGCCAACTCATTGCACAAGTCTTCCAATTTGTTTTGTCTTCCAAACTTACAAGAGAATTTGACCATTTCCTCTTTTCTGTCCTGGTTCCTTCCCTATGCCACACATAATTAGTAAACTCACATTGAAAAAATAAGTGCTCATGTAAGTCACTTCTATTGTTACAGAAGCCACACATTGGATTTACACCATTTTGCCATTTCTCAATCTTGTCTTGAGTGAGTAATTTTCCTTGTATAGGAAGCCGTAATATTAAACCATGTTTTCCTATTAGCTGTTTGAACCATACAACATTCTTCCATGCAACTACATGCATCTCATCTCTCATATCCATCCAAGCTTGTTTAATTGAAAAACAGACTTTATGTCCTGCATTTGTAACCCAAACAACTTTATCTTCTTTATCATTTAAAGCAGGAGGAGTTGAAATGCATTGAAGCTCAGGGAATTTACTTAACCATTCATTAGGCCAAATCCATCTATTTTCTTTAATCACATCAGGAATTATTGCATCTATGGAAATTTTAGAATCATGTATATTCATTTGAGAAATGAAATTTCCAAGAGGCCCATTAGAACTCCATTTATCATACCATATAGACACAGTGTTACCCTTACCAATCTCATACAATACATGATCTTTGATTTTATCTCTGATTCTCATCATTGTTTTCCATCCCCAACTGTCATTACTATCAACTTGCACATTCCAAACACTCTTATTTTTTAACTTAACCACATTTACCCATTCTGCCCATAAAGACGTTTTGTTTTCCAAAATTGCCTAATGAGTAAAATTTCATTCCATCTTTGTAGAGTTATACAATTTCCAAAACCACCAATGTTTATTAGAGCCTGCATACACATTCCAAGTAATTCTGGCTTTTCCACTTGCAGAGACACCATCATTCCACAAAAAACCTTAAAAAGCTTAACAAGATCATTAATCCCACTGTATTTGAAAGCAAATCGACAAAGCCCTAATATTAATTTGCATTAGAGGCCAAAACTGATGCTATTAGTTGAACTCTTCCAACAAAAGTGAGAGAGAATAATCCAGGGATGGCAACGGTCGGTTCGGAGTCGGGTATTCAATGTACCCATAACCCGAACCCGTTTATAATATCCACATACATACCCGCCCCATTACCCGTTGGATACTGATAACGCCTAAATTATACATGTTTTAGCGGCATTATTTATATATATTCTATCATTTCTCATGAATTTTCATACTTAAAAGCATAAATTATGTGCAAATTCACTTGAAAACATCCTGAGCGTAAAAAGAAATAAAGCCCAAGTGTTTACGATTATCGAAAAGCAAGTTAGAAGAAAAGAAAAATCTCAAGGCTGAAAAGATCCAAAGTGCTCACGCACATCCATGCGATTTCAAGAATTAAAGTCTATAAATGATGAAAGCAATTAGACACCAAGTAACGCCGCACAAATAATTTAGTGCGCCGCACATCTCAAACAGCTATGAAAATTAAATGAAGTAATTAAATACCCTCGCATTAAACGCCCTGAAGTGCGCCGCACAATCTTTTGTGTGCGTCGTACTTCGACCCTGAACTTAGACTATAAATAGAGCCAAATCTTTCACACATTTCATCATCCCATTATCAATTCCATTCTCATTACACACCATCATCTCTCAATCTCTCAATCCCAAAAACACCATACTACTTTGAAGATTGAAGATCAAACCACGAAGAACGAAGAAGAATATAGTAGAATTATAAGAATAAAAGGTTGTATTTCAATTCCATACTTGTTACGGGGAGAATTTTGATCCATATTCTTACCTCAGAAATAGTATGTTTCTTGTTATTCCCTTTAATTTTGTTATGAACTTCATAGCCATGAGAGGCTAAATCTCTCATGACTACTCGGTGAAAATAATATAATGAATAAGCGTTTGGTATAATTACGATCTTGTTAATCTTAAGCTTATGTTGCAATCCTATCGTATCTTATCTTATCAACTTTGATTATATACTCCACCACCGGTATAGGTCGAAAGACCCGTTGTGATCTATATAGTTTTAAACATTTGTCTATGATCTTTATCGTCTGTGATGAAAAATCCACTTACGTTATTTGATAAACAAAATATATTTCATATAATAGTAACTGGATTATTTGAGTGACACATTTAATCAAGTTAACCAAACATAAGTCTTAAGTTAAACAAGTTAATTTGTGAAGAAGGTTTCTAACGAAAAATACTTTTTAAAATATTGAAGTCCCTACATCTAAGATCGTAACTATTACCATTGGCTTATAGAATTATATGAATTTATCACGAGTTTGTCCATATTTCTCACAATTGTTATTTTATTTTTCAGCTGATTATTCAACACTAAGCAAATCCCTGTGGACGACCTGGTCTTACCAAAAAAAGAATGTGCTACATATGTTGGTTATACTTTGACCCGTGTGTTTCCATATAATAAACGGTAATCTCAGTCTTATAAATTTAAAGCTTTTGAAACTACATAAAGTATTGGCGCCGCTCTGGGGATTTCAAAATAAATTCCTGTAATCAACCCTTTAAAAATAATTTTTTAACATTCCATCTTCCAAAAAAAACCGCCGTCCAATTTTCTGGCAAAACTGACCCAAACAAATTTCCTTTGGATGCATACACGTGCATCCACTCTGAACTTGTTTAAAACATTATTCCCTGAACCTGAACCGTACTTCTGAAACGAAGACTTCAGTCACGAAACAAAAAAGTTTCATTCGAACAAAGGAAACAATCCACTTCAACACCCGAGGAATATGTTTGATCTGCCATATCACCCACACAATACTTTTGTCACTTCCTTGATATTCTTTGAAATTACGATCCAATGGATGATGAACCCATGCGGGCTGTCGACCGTGTTGTCGCTCCGACTTCCGATTCCGTAATCACCATTCCTGAAACCGCAAACGAATTTGTCATTAAAGGTAACCACTTGACTCTCATCAAGGGAAACCAATTTGATGGTAGAACCAAAACCGATCCTCATGAACACATTCACGAATTCCTCAAAATATGTGAGATGTTTAAATACAGAGACACCGAGAATTAAAGCTGTCCGCCTAAATAGATGTTTCCCTATCACTCACTTGAGAAGCAAAATCATGGCTGGACGAACTCAACGAAGAAACTATCGAAACATGGGATGAACTTTGAACCACTTTCATTAGCCGATTGTTTCCCCCAGCTCTTTTTGATCGACTCCTCTAAGAAATCCGAGCCTTTTCTTAACATGAAAATGAATCTCTAACCGATGCTAGCTTCGTATAAAAGAAATGCTCAGAAACTGCCATGGTCACAACCTGTCCAAAAGGCAATATTATCAAAAAATCTTTTTACCAATGGTCTCAACGTAATAACCCAAGAATTCTAAATGTCGCAGCTGGTGTATTTCCTCTATAAAACAATCCAAATCAGCTTATCATCTTACTCGAAGACAAAATAAAGTCTTACTCAAGCCCGATTGGGCTAAAAACCAAAAAACCAAATCATCTCTTAAGAAAACCGTTGCTTTCACCGCTGAAGGTAGCAGTAATTCCGACACAGACAAAATTATGGCCCGAATGGATGCCATGTCCATGAAAATGGATGCTCAGTATAAAGATTTTCAATCTCGTTCAAAACAATCAAACCTTGACGATGATGACATTCCCATGTCACGTGAAGAAGAAGCCAAATTTATACAAACTTTCCGTCGTACTCTTTTTTATAATGATTACCGCGACCGTGATTCCAACCACGATAACTGGCGCTCAAGTGGAAGAAACGATTATACTCGAGACCACTATCAATCTCACTATGATGATAAACCTGATCTTCAAAAGCAACTTAGCGATTTTATCAAAGCCCAACACTCAACCAACTTGTTTGTCAAAGAAACCTTTATGGATCTCAAAAACAAACTCAAAACAATAATTAAAACAGTAAGCCTTGATTCAAAACTCAAAAGCTAAATTCGACATGACTTGCTGACAATCAAATCTGGTCGACCTTACTGGTGATCTCTTCCTATAATACATAACCTAACCAAAGGTAGTTCATCTAAACCTTACCAACACCGCAAGGCTCCAAAACACGACATGGAATGCCGAATACTACACAAGTGGTAAATCCTATGACCCACTAGATAACCCAAATGAACAAAACAATTCCGAAACTCCTATCAACTTCGATAGCGACGATGAAGATGATGAACCTATACCTTAACCCAAACCTAAAACAACACCAGTCAAAGAAACACCGACACCAAAACCATACAAAACGAAAAAACACCGTAACCACAACTGCCTCAGAAAAGAAAAAATGGAACTCAATATGAAAAATATCTCGACATGAATCCGGAACATTCGAATCAGCGTAACCTCATGATGAAGTTATTAGCCGTATGCCCAACTATGGCAAGTTTCTTAAGGAACTCGTAAACAACAAACACAAAATTGAACAAATCTCATCCTCTTTCCTAAGCGATGAAAGTTCCGCAATACTTCAAAACAAAGTTCCACCAGAACTGTGAACCCCCCCCAGAAGTTTTCTTATCCATAATCTTTCAACCACAAAGCTTCTCATAACATCCTTAGCCGACCCTTAGGTGGCTAAGCATTAATCTCATGTCGTATTCCTTATACCCAAAATTATCTCTCAAAACTCTCAAACCCACTAAAATGAGCGTAAGATTAGCCGATCGATCATTCCAATAACCTGTTGGAATAGCTGAAAATATGCTCGTTGAAGTTGGTAAATTCACCTTCCCTGTCGATTTTGTTATTCTAGAAATGGAAAAAGATAGTAAAGTTCTCCTAATATTAGGAAGACCTTTTTTTCACACTGTCAATGCAGTAATTCGAGTCAAATAAAGGCAACTTACAATCAGGACACATCTCTGATTTCAAAATTTTTATTTATTAACTACGTTTTATTCTAATATATTAACCTAAGTGGCAAAAATAAATAGTTAGATTACCGAGGGTGAACAAAAATTAAAAATTAATAATTAGTCTGATTTTTTAATTCATTCCTCCCCACACTTAAGTTGAGCAATATGCGTAATTAGAAAATAACTTAAAAGTAAGAAAATAAGGAAAATAAATATAAGAGAAACGAGACTTCCCGGGGTTCTTAAGTTCTCGGTTGAATTCTAAAAGATACGGCGCGAAACCAAATGCCAGTATAAGCATATGAATTCAACCACGTATAATATAATGCTTCAAATATATGTCACCTCCCAAGTGTAAGATGTAAGTAATAAGATATCACTAGCTAAACTTGATCCAAAGGTCGGGGAAGATTAAATAAATAAGAAACCATCTTATTTAGTGAGAGAAAGGAAAGATGTGTGTGATTTTATAAAGAGAACCAACACATACCTAACGAGATACAAAATAAATCCTCACCCCTCCATGGAAGTATGGAAGGGGTATTTATAGGTCAAGACAAGGGAAACTATTCTATCTTAACAATTCTAGTCCCTACAAGTCTTGCTTAATGATAACTAAAGTAATTCCGGATAAGTCAACATATTTTAAGTCTAACAATCTTCCCCCAATATGTGGACATACGAAATAACTTACAATGTTCCTATCAAGTACAAATACAACACAAATAAAGTCTTCCAAAGCGCTTCCAAAGCTGAAGATGTCTTCTGAGTTCTCCTGGTCTTGAAACTTGTACTCCAGCTTGGATCTTCATTATATTTACTTGTTTTGGAACCATTGTAGTATGCATGAGTTTGATTAACTTCCCCTTAATTCATGCTGCATGTCTTGAAAATCTTTCTTCATAGACTCCTTTTTGGAAAAGTTTCTGAATCAGCTTCCCCCAAACCAACATCCCTATCTTAAGGAGATTCTAAAACTTTAATGTAGCTTCAACCATCTTCTATATGTCATTGACGTGCACAGTGGAATTTTGTAGAAGAAAAGCCACACCATATACTACTGTTACTTGTCATTAGGTCTTGGTGAATATTTGTTCGGAGGTACATGTGAGAAATCAGCAAAAATTCTTCTCACGTATGCAGAATACTTCATAAACCATACTAAGTAAAGTAGTATACACTACTTCCCCTTGGAAGTTGACCTAGTAACATCAAAGTCAACTAAGTCCTGGATGTACACATTTTCCCCCATGATGGTTGTGAACTCTCGGAAGCATCACTGTCGTGTACGTCCATATACTCGAGAAGTTCTTGTCTTAAGCACAAATCTTGAATTCCAAACGAACCATTACCCTCTTGACTTCAAAAACTGTAGTAGGAGATGAAGCAAGAATCAAGAAAACTTGGTATAATCAAGGTCTTGTATATGAATGTCGTTGAAGATGTTGAGAATTTGGCTTGACAGGAAAGTACCTTGGTCTTGAAATGAAGAGAGAATGCTGATTACATCTCAACCTTTTAAACTCTCTGGCTAACTTACCAACCTCGTATTCTGTCGGCTATTGTTGTGATCACTTGTGAAGTAAACCCGATTTACCAACACTTGAAAAAGAAGTAATCCCTAAATTTGTTCATAGCTTGCACTGTTTGTGATTGAAGAACGGTGCAAGATTAGATTCTTTAAGTACTCTTACACCCCACGCGAAAAGTAAGAGAAGTACAACACCACTTGAAGTTATCCAACGACTTCTTGCGTGTGACACTGAGATACTATAGCAACGTAACTCCTTTAAGTGATAGTTATCCAGGTCTGCAACCAACCACCCCTGACTGCTGGTAACTAGATAATTCAAGTCTTAATCATAAGCTGTATACGTTCAAGCAAGTCATCAATCGATAGAAAATAGAAGAAAGTCTCGATGATGAAATAAGTAGACGCCTTCGTGAAATCTAACTTCAATCTCAAATAAGGGATACCAAATCAACTTCGTGATCACATGTCATCGTAATCCAAATCTCTAGCCATTTTGTCATTTAAGTGAATCTTTTCAGGATCGTTTTGGGATTAAGTGTTGTTGTTTGTGTGGTGTGTTGTTATGGGCAAACTGAAACGGGCCTAAAAATACAGATGGGCCGTGAGCTAGAACAAAAACAAGTCTAACACAAATTCCAAAAAACTGAAAAATGTCAATAAATCATAGTAAATGATGGTTTTGGGCCTCGAAAAATCCTTAACCAGCTAAAGGGTGGTTACAGCGTGATCCGTCTCGTTTTTCTCTTCGATTTGAGAGGTCACGGGCCTGAAACGGACTTACGGATCAAAAGTTATGGCTGTTTTACTGAAACCCTTTTCTTCACACAAGATTTCTAATCAAAACGCAATGAATAAAAAAATTGGGCAGAGTAACGTTTAGTCAAAACGCAGTCGTGGTCTTCAAAACGCAACCTGTAGTCAAAACGCAACGAGCAAAACGCAATGAACTTTGATCAAAACGCAACGAGTCAAAACGCAATGAACCAAAACGCAACCAAGATTGTCAAAACGCAACATGAAGATTGTCAAAACGCAACATGAAGATTGTCAAAACGCAACGAAGAACACCCTTCTTTTAGTCAAAACGCAGCCAAGAAAAAATCATCAAACATTCTTGAAAGCTACGAAATGATGTTAAAACCACCTAGTAATGATGCAAGGGATAGATCTAAGCCCGAAAGTACAAATCTTTAACACTTTTAACCACAAACAAAGATCAAATCTTGATTTTTCTTGCCATTTTTTCGAACAAAAAAAATAGACAAACCAAGCCACGAATTTGATCTTGTTTAACCACAATAATCAGTAGATAAACAACACGGATTCCCCCTATGCTCTGGTGCCAATTGTTAGTATAGATTCACCCTTTGAACAATGATCCGGAGGCTTGGTAAAATGGAAAAGAAAAGTATCCATATTATTTAGAGAGAAAAGAGATGAAATGGGAAGAGTGTGTGTGCTTGAGAGAAAAACACACACACACACACTTTTACAAAAGTGAGCTTCACCCCTCCATGGAAGTATGGAGGGGGTATATATAGTCCTAGTGACACATAACTATCGCAACTAGTCATTATTAGTCCCTATGTGTCTAACTATATATGAACTAATGTAATTCCGGATATGTCACCATATTTTAAGGCTAACAGAGGATGTTTAGACTGCAAACTTTGGCAGATGCTTATTGTTTGTTTAAGCTGCAAGAAGCAAAAAATAATGTGTCCAAAAAGTTTACCAAAGCATTATTGCCAACTCCTAGATATACTCAGCATTATTCTAGCAACTTTGTCAAGAATAATAGCCAACAAGTGTCCACTGTGAACCAAGGTTATAACTGGAGTAATCCCGTGTATACCAATGCACCATAAAGGAAACAATTAACTCAGAAAGAACTAGATGACAAAAGGGCAAATAATCAATGTTTTTAATGTGATGAGAATATGTACCTGGTCATAAGTGTAGTGGGAAGTTATTTTCTTTAGAAATTGTTGAAGAAAGAAGGGAGTTGGGAGATGTATAAAACCCAGATTTGTTTCATCAATATTCTCGGTCTTGAAGGCTAAAAAACATAGCAGATGTAAAACATAAACACCAGATGAAAGACCAGAATATCATCAACAACAATAACACATGTTCTTGACATTTTCACAAGGAAAAAAATATATACTGGACATGAACAGTAACGGACATGAACATTTTATGAACAGTACCCGGAACAGTACATGAATAGTGATGAACAATGCCTAGACAAACAAACACATGATACGAAACACCCTTGCAGCTCTGATGCCAATTGTAGAAAATAAATGACATGTAATATCAGGGATTAAAACAGATCTGGAGGTATGGTAAAATGGAATAAATGTGTAGCTATATTATTAGAGAATAAAGAAAGAAAGATAGGAGGATGTGTGTGTGGTAGAGAGAAAACACACATACTTACACTTACTAAAGTGATTAGGCTATACCCCTCCATTGAAAGTATGGAGGGGGTATTTATAGTTTAGTGGCACTAACTATTTATAAACTTTTCATTATGAGTCCTACGTGTCACACTATTAAATAACACTATGTAATTCCTGGTGTTTGTCACCATATTTTAAGGCTAACAGATACATCTATCCCTGTGATCTAGATGCTGGTATTGAGAAACTGATGATTAACAGGTGAAATATCTAGTTTAGGGCGGAGGATTGTTGGGAATTAAAGATTTGGCAAGTTTATATGTTAGTTTTGGAAGTTAATGCTGCTGGTTCAAGTTTGTGCTGCTGCTGAAGAATAGAGAAAACAGTCTAAGTCATTAGTACTGTTAGTATTATAGTCTAGTACTGCCAGTACAAAGTGTTAGTACTGTCAGTTATTAGTACTGTTAGTTATATTGTTAGGGAACGTGTTAGTATAATAGTTAGATGATAAAAGTGGATATGTGGGTATGTGCTTATACACATACCATTTTCCATTAAAAACGGACTTAAATGACTAAAAACATACCAAAAATACATTGTATTTATGTGTTTTGCATTTATATTGTGCATGTAACAGATATCTAAGAAACGGACAAAAACAAAACCGAGCACGGAATGGAAAGAGCGTGAAAAGTTAAAAAGTCAAAGTTAAAAGTCAACCAAAAAGTCAACCCCGACAAAAGTCAAAGTCAAAGGCGGGCGGAACGAAAAAAAAAAAAAAAAAAAAAAAAAAAAAATTAATGGGCCAACCCGCACCCATCTAATGGGCCGAGACAGCCCATTAAACATTTATATTAAAGTCTTATAAGACTTAAGCCTTATAATAACCCAAAACTTTTTTTTGTTACCCGGCCCAAGTCCTAAGCCCAAAACCATAACCCAATCCCACTTAACTGCTGTTAACCCATCACCCCTATACCCTTTACATCGTTAGTCCTTAAGGACTAACATTGTTAGTCCTTTAAGGACCATGGGTGCAAACACTTATATCAAGATGAGGGGCAAGTTTTACCATTTCCCCAAACATTTACCCAAAATCACAATACTGGATCATCTTCCCTTATTTTCGTCCAAAAACCATGCCTCCACTATTCATTGTCGTCATCCTGCTTTCCTCTTCAAACAAAAAAACAAAAACCAATTGAAAACCCACTCACTATCTCATTGCCACGCTTTGCTCAAGTTCCATGTGTTTCCTCTTTCTTCTTTGTTGGGAATTATGTTTTCCTAACTTAGTACCATTAGTAATAATAGTTTGTACCAATAATTATAATTAGTACTGATAGTACAAAGTTTTAAGTACTGATCAGTTAGTTAGTACTGTTAGTAGAAATTAGTTAGTACCGTTTAAGATATATGTATGAGATATTCTAGGAAAAGATATGTATTATCTTTTACGCGTTTTGTAAGCCTGTTAGGGTTTATCCTTGGTGTATAAAAGGATCCCTCATGGCATAGTTAGAGATACGAATTCAATATACATCTCATACATTCATATCTCATAGTTAGTAATCTGTAATCACTTTAACAGATTAATATCAAAGTTTAGTTTATTCATTGTTCTTCTTAATACTATTGTGTAGATTCCGCATATACAATAAGTATTCATAGTCAGCGTTTCTATATAGTCAAACAGTATTTATACAAGTTGGCTATAACTCTTTGTAGGCTGCAAAGATCTATTTAGTTTGGGACTCACACGTGGTATCAGAGCTTGTGAGAAACTCTGAGTAAGAAGAACAAACAAAAACCAGCAATACTTCACCATTCTATAAAACTAATCATGTATGCATCACAAGATGAAATTCCACCACCACCACCACCCTCAACATCACAAACACCAACAACACAACAAACTCCTCACACA
>BQNB010179879.1:0-12729 GCA_026074375.1 Tanacetum coccineum | reverse complement strand
TTGATAGATCGTGAGGTAACTTTTTAACCTCATATTTTTTATCACTATATATACTACAATATCAAATGTTACGGCAAATCTTCATCTATAGGGAAATGCCATACAAGCAAACATGAATGCTGCTGACATCTCCTACTTCAGTCCATTGCTTCAAGACGGAGCAACATACAGAATATCAAATTTCCTCTGTATTCAAACCAACAACTACCAACAAACATTGGACACCGAAACAACCTAAAAATTCATAAAATACACCAAGTTTGATAGCATATCATCAGATGGATTTCCCAAACATTATTTTAATTTTGCCTCATACAACCAACACTCACAGGTATTGCACATTTAATTTGTCTATATTATTCATCCTGATCTTTTTACTCATATATTTTTTTATTAACTCTATACATAAACAGACTACATAGGCTACCTCATAAAAGTTGGAAACATCAGGGAATTTGGAAGTGCTAACACAAGTCAAAAGACTATCAAAACGCTGGACATCGAAAACCTCAAGTAAGCATAAAAAAAAGAAATTAACAAAAGAAAAAGAAAATAAAGCTTCACAACATAAGTTTAACAAGTTATATATGCTCTTTTTAACACTCCAAAATTTATTCTCCTAACAGTGGTAATGTGGTGGAGCTCGCACTTTGGGATGACATGGCACGCAACTTCAATGTGGCAGATTACAACTCCATGGAAAGGCCCGTCGTCATCGCAGTTAGCTCATGTAGAGTTAAAATATATGGAGGTATTAAGCTGAATCCCAAAATAGTTATACCCCTTTCTAAAATTAAGAATACACATGTTTCCCTAACAATCTACGAATCCTACAGGCGTTTTGCAACTCTTGGCAACTAATGCAACATATTACTATCTCAACCCTGACATTCCTGACCTCCAAGAATTCCGCGAACAGTAAGAAATATGTATTTTTCTTTGTTCTTTTCTTTTTTTTGGCAAAAAAATATCTTTAATTTCTCAACCTAATTTTGTATCAGGTATAAAATACAACAAGACCTAAATCCACCACTAGAAATCTCAAAAGAAAGGTTCTCAAACCCTGAAGACAAAAAGTCACGGAACATATCTGCAATTGCAGCACTGCTACAGTAAAATCCAGAAAGTTACAAGGTAAATATGTTACACTAATATACTTAACAATTTAAACTAAAGTTTCATATCCATAAAACTAATCTAAAACAAATCGAGTCCACCCCTAACAAAAACACGTGCAGGGAGTGAGGTTTACATGTGAAGGAACAGTGCTTGCTGTCAATACATCATGAGATTGGCACTACGCTTCCTGCAGTCAATGTAATCAGAAGGTGTTCGAAGGTGATGATATACCTCAATTTGTCAACAATGGACCACAACCAAACTACAAATTTAGGTAATGTTGTACTAATTATTAAAGAATGTTGTAAAAAATTAATTTGTATAAACAATATATAAACATGCAGGTACAACTTTAAAGCAGCGATATCTGACAGAATAGGGACCGGCTATTTCACATTCTTTACCCCAAATGCTGATATTCTAACCGGAATTGACTACCTAAAATTGGTGAGCCAACAAGATGCACCAGACCTACATGACTTCCCTGTTGAAATACTCAAGCTTAATGGCCAGCAACACATATTTCAGTTCCACTACAGTCCACATTGTGAGAAAGGAAAGGTTGACTTTTACTTCGACACTATACTTGATAAGCCTTTGCAAATCGCCAGTAGTTCTGAGCAAGCAGAAAACATCACAGGTGTGAAAATATTCTGAAACTTATTTTTACACAATCTATGTTCATATAAACAAAATTAAAATACTACTCTACATGAACATAATAGATAAGAAGCCATCCGTCACAGCAATAGAAATGCCGAAACCTGTTTCTGCAGAAATATGTGTCAGTTTACTAACAAGTACATGCGAGCCATCTTCTCAACTCATCACTGGTATAGTCCAAAATACAATCATGCATTTTACACTTAGTACATCAATGAAACCTGACATTACCTGTAAATACTTTACCTAATGCAGCTAGCCCAACAATGATTGTTGAATCCGGCAACACACCTACTCAAACAGAGAAAAAAATGCTTGGCAGTCCAAAAGAAATGGGTAAGAAACAATAAGTATTTTCTTCTTTTTTTGAACTAAAAGAAACAATAAGTAAACAAACACGAACATACATATATATGCATTAACACTTTTAATACTTATGGTATGTGCTTAATTACACATACCTTTGACCTAATAAAATGAGCTTAAATGACCAAAAACGGACATAAAATGCCAAATATATGTTTGTTTTGCTTTGTATACTGTGCAGTATCGGATATTCACTAAAAGAAAAAAAACGAAGCCAAAACAGACAAAACCAGGCACGGGAATAGAAAGAGCGCGAAAAACCGAAGCCGAAGGCATACTACGGACCAACCCGTGCCCACTTAATAGGTTGGGTCAGCACACAGTTTTATTTATTTATTAAATAAGCCCAAAAATCCATTTGACCAAAACTGGCCCAACATTAAAAGCCCAATAAGCCTATAAAGCCCTAACCATAATCCCTTTTAAACCTATTACACCGTTAGTCCTTGAGGACTAACATAGTTAGCCCCTACTTTTTTCACTATTAATCCTTGCATCCTAACCCCGTTACCTTTTTACCCCTAACCCCGTTACATATCACATAACCATCACCCTGAAACCATTTACCCGCCAAAACCAAACACTATTCACCCATCCCAGCCGTTTACCCTGCAACCAGACAAAACCATACTTAACCTATTCCCCCAATAAATGACAAACCACGTTAGCAATCCTATGGTGATTGATTGGTCAAATCAAATCAAGGGCTGAGATCAAAGATAAAGAAGCACAATGGATTCAAGGGCTAAGATTGAAGGCTTGGAGAGCACTCTCATTCCTCCTCATAGAAGAAACACACCCCTGCATCCTTTACACCCTATAAATAGTGATAGGATTTCTTCATTGTAACAAGTTAGTTTTTAGGAGTATAGTAGCTTATTTACAGCTTATTTGTCATTTACCTTTATGTAATTTCAATTTTAAAAGCATTGTACTCCATTTAAAGTTTAATGAAAATTCTGTTTTTGTCTTAAAATCTGTCTTTACTCTTTAGGCATCTTTAGCTTATTCAAGTTTTAAAAGTCATTATTATAAGCTCTAAAAAGCTCTTTCATACTGTTTAAGCTACTACTTATTCTTACTTATAAATCAGAAAATTCACCCAGAAAATTCACCCAAAAAGTATCTCAGCTTATTTGGATGATAAGCCGGATTTGGATCGGCTTATGGACCTTACTAGCTTGTGCAAACAAGCTAGAGCTTGTTGATAAGCTCTTTTGAGCACTTACTTCCTTGTTTTGAGCAAAGGATAAAGGTACTCTTCATTTTCATTTTATTGCTTATTTTATGTTTTTGCTTATAACTGCTTATTATGTTTTTTAGTGCTTATTGTTGTCTTAATATTGCTTAATGTGACCAGTTACTAGCTTAGTTTAGTTTGTTTTAAGTTTAAAATGAATATGTCCTTATTTTAGTTAAAGTCTGGGGGGGTGAGGTGTGGGGGGTGGGGGTGGGTGCCTATAAAGAAGCTTACTTAATGTTTGTGCTTATTTTTTCTAAAATTTAGCTTAATGAAATCTTATTAATATTGAGTTAGTACTTAATCTGTTTTTCCATTTCCAAGCTTATTTTGGTCTGTTTAAGTTTAAAATGGCATTTTCATAAATTTAAGGAGTGTTTGGGTTAAGAAATTTAACAAGGTAAAAAGCCTTGCAGGCTGTCTAGGTTATTTAAATGAATTTCATAAGCTCAAAATAGGTTTAATAAGTAGTTTTTATAAGCTCAAAATTAGTTTTGTTAAGTTTTCTAGTTTTCTTTTATCAAGTTTTCAAGTCTACCATTTTTATAGTTTGCTCAACCAGCTTATTTGTCTAGATTCTTAAATGTATGCTTGAAGTATGTTTTTGTGTTTAAACTGTGTTCTAATGCATCATGATGCATATGTTTTTTAGTCATAAATCCTTTGAAGTAAACTTTTGTAGTTTTGGATCAAAAGTAGTCAATTAACTCTAGTTTTTGGTCTATTCTTAAGGGTCTGATTATGCAGACCATTTGGGGATAGATTTAAGCTAAATCTTGATTGATTTTCATTGATATTTGCTTATTGTAGTGTAAGGTTAATCTGCTTTAAGATTTTTAAGTGTCAAAGTCATTTTGAGTCCTAAAATCTTGCTGTAAAAAGGGTTAAATCTGTCATTGTATGCAGTAGGTTTAAGCTTAAATGTCCATTTTGATTCATCATTCTAGGTTAGTTAATGGAAGTTTAAGGATCTAATTTTCTTTGCATAAGCTTATTGTAGTTTAAGCTCAATCTGTTTGAGCTTATTTTGTAGTTTATATTTCATTTGCTTAGCTTAATTTAGGCCTGCAGTTAGTGTTTTAGCTTTTAGAAAACTATGAAAAAACAAATACATAGAATTTAAGCTTGAATTGCCATTTTCTTTAGCTTTTATCTAGCTTATTTAGTGTCCTTAATTGCTTATTTCTTGCTTATTCTAGTTCCTTGTAGTTCAAACTTGATCTGTTTTTAGCTTTTAGAGCTTTAGTCATATTTTAAGTAGCTTTCAAATTAGCTTATAAACTGCCTTTTAGTCTTATTTCTTTGCAAATTATCTCAAACTGCCTAAATGAAATTATGCCTTATTGCTTATTTATTTGGATTTTATTTGGCTGTTATTAGCTTATTAAGTTTAGTATAGGGTCTGTGCTGTTTTTAGCTTATTAGCTTTCCAGTTTCTTATTAAGTCTAAAAAGCCAACTAGTTTTAGCTAGTATTGTCAAAACTTGAAAAACCAAAACTGTCATCTTTTGCTAGCTTAATTCTGGCTTATTTTAAGTTTTTGAAAAAAGTTTCTTTTTCAAAGTTGCTTATTTTTCCCTGTTCTTTAGTTTGTAAAAAAAATGTTTTACAAAAAGGGAAGCCACAAGGGTCAAACCTGTGACATCCCCTTCTCATAGCCAACACCTTAACACTCCCACACAATACCATCTGCGCCCTTGGGTTGTTTTCGTTAGATCCTTGGGCCAGTTGGTATTTAAGGGAGTTTTTCCCTTATAAGCCATCAGCCCTTTTGGGCTTATTTCCAGCTTATTGAGATAAGCTGGTAGACTCATTTTATTTTTCTTAGGTTTTTAACTGTTCAAAGCACTTTTCCTAATTTTTTCAGATTTTTATAAAATAGTTTAATATTTTTTATAATATTTTTAGATTAAAACTGTTTTTAATTCATAATAAATAAAATAAAAGTCAAAAAAATATAATTCTTTTTTCTAAAATTATTTTTAATCATTTAGGACTTTTAAAAAATAAATTTGCATTGTTAGGGTTAAAATTTTATAATTTAGGTTTTTAAGGCTCGGTTTTAGATTCCCGTTAACGTTTTCGTGTCTTAACCTTAATTGCTTTCGTTTTTAGCTTGCCTTTATTTGTTTTTGCATGTTATTTGTAGAAATAGAATCCAAATCAAAATTTGATCATTCAAATCACGCGATCACAAACTTAATCACGATTCTTAATTCACGCCTCGTTGGGACCACGACCCGGGAAGGTTTTGGATTTTACTTTGGTTAAAAGTAATTTTCCTAAAAACCTTACGGAATACTTACTCTTCTTATTATTTGATATTTTAGTTATATACTATATATGTATTAAGTAATTATTATATATATATATATATATATATATATATATATATATATATATATATTATATTATATATACTATTATATTCGCCCAAATCAAATTTTTGGCGCCGCTGTCGGGGAGGTGTGTGCGATTATCGTGTTTACGTTTGAAGATTAGTGTTTGAAGACCCTTCCTTGTGAAGTTATCGTTTTATTTTATAAAACTAAAAAATACAAAAATATTTTATTTTTCTCGATTTATTTTCGTAGATTTATTAGAAAAACAAAAAAAAATGACTTTTCCTAAAGTGATTTTGAAAGACAAAAAAAAATAAAAAAAACCAACAAAAGCAACGGTTGTGTCACTTGTGAAGTGGCTTCACCTTAGATTACACTATAAGATGAGGTACAAGGGAATTGATCCTACGACCTCGAACCCGAAAGAAAAGGTTTTTAAACGCTCGCGCTTACGCCGCCCTCCGCTCATTTGTGGCGTTTCTAGAGAGCTACCGTACACTTGTTCGATTATCAGTTACAAAAATATTTTTCTTTTTTCTCTTATTTTATTTTTAGTGCATGCGCACTCGCTCTTCATCAAATTTAATTGTCGAATCTTCCACGACTCCGAAACGTCATAATCGTAGACGTTTCCAAACACAAAGATTCCGAAACCGTTTTCTCTTGAAGAGACTTCAGTAGTTACGATGGCCGATCAACGTACTATGGCGGAATTACTCCAAGCACCCACCAAGGGTTACAGAGATGCTATCGTTATTCCCGCTATTCTTGCGGAGAATTTTAAGCTTAAACATGGACTTCTAAATCTTGTAACTTCAAAACAATTATACGGATTTGAGAAAGAAGATCCTCATGCTCACATTCGTTGGTTTAACAAGATTACTTCCATGATTAAGTATAAAGATGTGCCTAATTCGTCGATTAAGCTTATGCTTTTTCCATTTTCTATCGAGGGGGCACCCGGATTTAGGCTGCAAACAAAGAACCCCCATCGTTCATATTCCTTACTTGGGAAGATCTTGTTTCCACGTTTTTAACCAATTCTTTCCGTCCTTCCAAAACTACAAATCTCCGTAATGAAAATTACGATTTTTAGGCCAACGTTATATAATGAATCATTTTTGTATGGCAAGAAACCGTTCATCAAGGATCTCCTTCGTTGCATGCCCACATCACATTTTACGAAATTGCCTCAAACTGATACTTTTTACAGAATGCTTTAACCCCAACTGATCAAAGATTCCTTTGAATATCCCGGCCGCCGTGTAAATTTTGACTAAAACTCCTCGAATGCTATGCAATTATTGAAAACAAATTGAAAGTTCGCAACTCACGAACAAACGATTGCTACAAAAGTAAGTACGAATGTTCCTTCTTCTTCTACCGCCTTATTTTCTCGAATTGCCGCTCTTTCGACGCCGTTAAGTCTATGCATCTTCAGAAAATCTCTCTCCTAGCAGCTTTCGTGAAAGCGTTTGAGGGAAATTTTGTGTTACTTATATATGTGTGATGCCCGCGTATGGGGCCTTACCAAACCACTCCTTGCCATCAGATGCGTGGGCGGGGCTGTTTTTCTGTTGTCTGTGGAACATATCGAGTATAATGAATCAAGGATATTGTTTCAGCAGCCGCAGAAAACTAATAATCAGGGAAATACCGGCTACCGTCCTTAGAGTGTAGCTAACCAAAAAGTCGAACCACCGTTGGATTGGAGTGGCTCAACTAAATGGTCAACGAATAATCAAACCTGGTACATATCAAGGTATGAATCGCAAACAGGGAGTGACACGATAAATCCCTAGAAAGCGGTGCGCGAATTAAACGCAACGACCCCGAGTTCGAGCAAACTACAAGTTGTGTGCGTGGCCTGTGCGAACAGTGTAAATGTTGCAAACTCATATCATCTCTCAACTACGAATCAAGCTGAGCTAATGGAGCTGAACGGCGCTACACATAGATACTAGAACAATCAGCGTCATAACTGGAGAGATAAGTAAACTCTAAAATATAAAAACACTTTTCTAATACGAGAAATAATCACACATAGTCGCTATAAAGACCGTCATTATAGCTAAAAGCCCCTAATGCAAGAAAAATTCATAAAAGCTTATATAAAATTCATTTAAATGTTAGAAATTATGAAAATACAATATATGGCAATTATGAAAATTTATGTAAGAATAAAATACCTTATGTTATACAAGAAAAATAATTAATAATTATTTATATATAATTATGCCGAATTAATTAATATTTATATAAGTATACATTACAAATTAATAAGATAAATTAGGATAATGCAAAATAAATATGGTAAATTAGAAATTAGATTTTTATTCATTTAAAAGCCCAATATTTCAGCTAAATACCTATATAATTCCTTAAGCATTTTTAATTTGTAAAACTCTAAAACTAAAAACCACCGAAACCCTAAAAATCCAAAAGTGATGGCACAAGATTTTTTCCAAGGCTTGCACGATTTTTCTTGGGTGATTTGAAGGTCAAGGAGTGTGGGAAAAATAGTGGGAAGATTTTATAAGGCTTTTTTCGATTTTGGTATTGGTTTGTGTTCGAATACAGCAACCGGGTTCATAAATCATAAATCACTAAGGATTCATCCAAGGTATTTTTACAACTCACTTTCATCCTATAAAGACGATCTATGCATAATAAAAATGTCATGGCATTTATTTTGATTTTATAAATCAAATCATAGTTCGAAAACCCAAATTTTTTTATTAATTATGAAATCGCTAAAAACTAGTTTGTACATCCGATTTTATATTTTCTAGGGTTTTCTTATATCTCATATAACTCATATAAACATGTTTGGAAAAATTTAGAAAAGATTTGAAATAATTATATGGAGATTTATTTGTGTTTTACGATTTCGAAAATAAGAAAAAAGGAAAAAAATGGTTAAAATGATTTAGGGTTAGGGTTTTAACTATTTATTTTCAGTTTAATTAATGCCATGATTGGGAATAATTATGTTTGTGCTTGGAAAGAATTCCAATTAAGGGTTTTGATGATTTAATTGTTTACCCGATTTGCTATTAAAAGATAAAGACCGTGTTTTGTAATTTCTGAAACTATGGGGTCTATTTTAGACATGTTATTATATTTAATATATTCTGTATAAAATAAGTTGGGGGTAGAAAATATCATTTTGATATTATTTATGTAAACCTTACTATTTATAGAAACCTATATTTAAGAAACATCTAATTTATGGAGAAACTTACTATATATAGAAACCTGCTATTTTTGGAAAGTCTATTTTTAGAAAGTCTATTTTGGGAAGTTTAATTATGGAAACTTATTAAATCAGGAAAGTTATCCATTTAGGAAAGTTAATAAGAAAGTCTATTTTAGAAACTTACTATAATTAGAACTGCAAATTTTGGAAGTACCCAATATAACAAGAATACTAATCATGAAACATACTAATCATGGAATATGTTAATCATGGAACGTACTAATCAAGGAATCATGCTAAAAATAGAAAGTTACAAAAAAATGGAAAGTAACCTTAATCATGAACAAGTAACTTATATATGTCCTTTAACATGTAGATCGCATTAAGCAGGAGTAGCTTCCATCTTCTTATCCATCTCTTTCCGTTACTTTTCTTTGCTGGACTTAAGGTACGGATATTCCGTCCTTTCAGTAAGGACATTCTTTCTTTTCATGATTCATCCCCAGAACTGCTATGCTTCCCCATTTTTATGTCTTTTGCCATGATCCCTTACATGTTGATTTCATGACTTATTCTATTGCCCGAGCTATATATACGCATGACCATGATTTACATGACTTACCACCTAGTCATGGAGGTACCATGACCGTGACACATGAGGCACCTGTGTCACGACTCTTTCGCGTTGAGAGTGATTTCACGCGGCGTCCCTTTTCATGTTACCAGATTATATTTCATGTTTGGCCATTATTATTCAGGGGCGTATGGGTGCATCCTAGTTTACATGTTTACACGTTCATGGTGATTGGTTGGTGTGTGCTCTACATCCCATCACATTGGAGCTGATCCCTCCACCCATATTATTATAAGAGGTCACCCCTCTATTACATGTTGAGGCAGCCCCTCTATTATATGCATGTATTCACGACATTATTATTATGACATGTATGATTATATGAGCTCGTGGGCATTCCTTATTATTTATGTTTATACTATCCATGATATTTCATGACATCTTTACTTCGTATTACCATGCTTTACATGTTTATTTCCTATTCTTCATGACGCATTCTCCAGGTTTCCTCATGACACTTTTGATCTTTCCGCTACTTTGTATTTACTATCCAGGATTCATACTTATTAATTACATTGTTATTATATCCGTTCACTGAGCGTTATGCTCAGCCGTATTTTCTTTCTCTTTCTTATACGGCAGGTATCTAGAGGGAGATTGGGCATGAGAGAGTGTGTGCTTAGGAAGTGACCTATTTAGCTTCCTTTCTTTATCTCGCAGACATTTTGATGTGCTATACTATCTTGGACACATGTTTCGTCCTTTAGACTTCTTTTACGTTATTCATGTTGATCTCATAATTGGGAGCCGATGTTTGATTCCGGCTTTCCACCTTGTCCTATGTTATCATTTATGACTTTATGCCTTTATTATGCTTTGATATGACACCATGATTATGACGTTTCGGCCTCCTTTCCGGAGTGGGTTGTTACAACTAGTCTCACTATTCATACCACCACCAGTCGACCGTAGGGAGGACATTCCTAAGGCCGAGTTACCACCTGGTAAGAGGTTATGTCTGATTGCTCCCACATCAAGGTATGAGGTGGGGGAGTGTTTGACTGCTGCTCCTAGACCTACTGGAGGTTATAGAGCGGATTATGGGTTTATCGGCACTACGGATGCCAAGATCAGACGGCAGAGAGCTGAGGAGGTCGGCTATAGCATTAGGGATGTTTGGGTAGACCCAACAGGGGCTGTTAAGGAGGTAGCACCGACGACCCTCGAGGGGGTCAATGATAGACTGACCGATCTTGCTACGGTTCAGGAGCAGGACACACAGGATGTTTATGCCGTGATAGAGAATACTCAGGATAGACAGACTCAGTTATTTCAGAGTGTTAATGGATTGGTCAAGGATAGACATTTTCACTATGAGACTGCACGAGTGTTGGATCAGGAGGCCCTCGTTTCCCGAGAGGCTTGGGCACATTCCGTTGGGTTGAGTTCGGCAGTTCACTATGAACTGCAAGCATATAGGACTCATACCCAGATGCAGGATTACCGTATCGCCTCACAGGAGTCACTGATGATGACATTGATTGCATATGTTTCATCACTACAGGGACAGTTATCAGCAGTATTGGGACAGATTCAGGCACTTCAGGCTAGAGATCATGCTCATGCAGATGATCACGAGGGCGCTGGTAGTTCTGCCTAGATTTACATTTTCATGTCATATTCATAGCTATCATTATGTTAGCCGGCTAAGTATTATGGGTTTTATACCCAGCTAGCACGGTAGTAGGATTTGTATTTTTCATTTCTTGTATCAGACAATCATGTATGTTTTTCTAGTTATGTATGATGTGTTGTATTATGTCATGTCGATCTCAATTCTATTATGTATTGTGATCCCAGTCATGTTATATAATCACTGTGTGATGTGATCTTGTTATATATAATGTGTTGTATTTTGTTATATATATGTTGTACCCATGTCATGTTGTGATGTTTATGAAAACTCACGTGGTTTATATTGTTGTGATTAGAATAATATGCAGCCAAGAAGATCCTCTGCTACTGCAAGGGCTTCTGCAGCAAGGGTTGTTGCTGCTACTGCTTCGGCTGCTACCCCTATGACAGTTGCTGCTGTTGAACAGCTGATCGAAGCAAGAGTATCTGTAGCACTTGCTAACCATGAAACTCTTCAAAATAGCACAAATGGTCATGGCGACGGAAGCCACAATTTTGAAACAGGAATTACAGGAACTGTACGCACTCCCCGTGAGTGTACGTATAAGGATTTTCTGAATTACAAGCCCCTTACTTTTAAGGGTACTGAAGGAGTGGTTGTACTATCACAATGGTTTGAGAAGATGGAATCAGTGTTCCATATCAGCAACTGTGTTGTGGAAAACCAAGTTAAGTTTGCTACCTGCACTTTCCTTGGAAATGCTCTAACATGGTGGAACTCCCACATGAAGACTGTCACTCAGTATGTCGCCTATGCTATGGACTGGAAGGCACTAAGAAAGATGATGACAGTTAAATACTGCCCAAGAGGTGAAATCAAGAAGTTATAAATTGAGCCCTGGAACCTAAAAGTAAAAGGTACTGATGTCGCAAGTTATACTCTGCGTTTTCAAGAGCTTGCACTGATGTGTGGAAGGATGTTCCACGAGGAATCGGAGGAAGTTGAGAAATATGTTGGTGGACTTCCTGATATGATTCGGGGAAATGTAATGTCATATCAACCCAAGACGATGGAGAAAGCAATTGAGTTTGCCAATGATCAGATGGATCAAAAAGTCCTCACTATTACTGAAAGGCAAGCTGAGTAGAAGCGGAAGTTAGAGTTTAATGCTGGAAACAATCAAGGGCACCAACAACCAAACAAGAGACAAAACACTAGGAGGGCTTACACTGCTGGGCCTGGTGAAAAGAGGGAGTACACAAGATCATTGCCCTTGTGTACAAAATGCAACTACCACCACAAAGGTCCATGTGCTCCTTGGTGTAATAAGTGTAAGAAGATTGGTCATCTGGCTCGTGACTGTAGGAATTCTTGTCCCAATGGTAATAATAACAATTGTGGGAACTTCGAGACAACTCAGAATGTTGTCACTTGTTATGAGTGCGGTGTTCAGGGGCACTTCAAGAAAGACTGCCCCGAAGCTGAAGAATGGAAATTGTGGTAATCAACGTGGGAATGGCAATGCACCAGCCAAGGTTTATGTGGTGGGCAATGCGGGAACAAACCCAGACTCCAACGTCGTTAAGGGTA
>BQNB010179877.1:0-12730 GCA_026074375.1 Tanacetum coccineum | reverse complement strand
GTAGGATACCCCTAGTATAACCCTTCGAGCCTATCTTTTTTTTATGGTTCTTGTAATTTTCTAGTTAAGCCGGACTATTAATGAAGAGCATTGTCACCCTTAAACCAATTGTTACACCCAAATCGCCTTAGCCTACCTTGTATATACTCATTTTTAGTACATTATTGTTTTTAACCCAAGTTAATTATTTGAGTACACGGTTGCTAAGTCCTTATCCTTGTAAATACTATTTTGGGACGATTGGGATTCATGGTAGTATTTATTTCGCGGAAGAATGGGGAAGAAAAGTTAAGTCAATACCCCCATATGTTTGTCAAATGATCTCTATGTTATTTTGATCCACCTCAAATCGGGTCATTAGTTAGATTGTAAATAGCAAGCATGTAAAAGCTCAAGTATAGGGGTACGTGTTATAAACCCCATGTGATGTATTATGTTAAAAAAAGAAGAGAAAAATAGAAAAGAAAAAGAAAGAGATTGATGTAGAGTTATGTAGAGTTTGTATATCTTCGTCCGAGTCTTGGCTTAGCAACCAAACCAAAGTGTATTCGTATAAATAATTAGCTAACCCTTCTACTCCAAATTCACCCAAAGCCACCCAAATGTATCCCATCCGTTTCCATTTCCCTTATATGTTATCTTACACCTACGCCCCACAACCCTTTAAAAGACCTCTTAGATAGTAATGAATAATGCTTGCACCTAGCGTAATTTATATGCTATGATAGGTAATGCGTGTTGATTTTCTGTTTCCCCCATATGCTATAATTTATTATACAACCGAGTGAAAGAGAGAATCCCCAAACACTTATGTGAGGTGCTAGTATATATTTTTTGTGCTTTTAATTACGAGGTCTAGAAGGTTGTGTTGTAGAATACTTTTAAAGAGTATGTAAAATGACCCTCATATTGCTATTGTCTAGGTAGAAAAGCCCATTTGCTTGAGGATAAGCAAATCCCAAGTGTAGGGGTATTTGATGAAGTGTTATTTTATACACTTTTTCGGGGTCGTTTAACCCCCTAAATCGTGCATTTATGCCTAAAATAGCTACTTAATCATTCCTTTTTAGGTATTTCACATTTGGGAGGCATTTGGAAGATTTATACGTGACTTGGGCTCATTTGGAGAACAAACGAACAAGACTAAGGACCTACACCAACATCTCTCAAGATAATGTTCTCAGACTCAAAGAAGCTGAGACAGCGTCACAGATTACGTGTGCGCATTAACATTCTTGTTTGTTTCTTCTAGATCAAAGTTTCAGAACACAAGCTCTGATACCACTTGTTGATCCCAACTCAAGATCTATTCTTTAGCTTGTAAATATTATGTTACTTTGAATAAATTCAAAACAACAATGGTAGAAACTTTGTGAATAATAAAGAGTATGCGGAATCTACTCTTTAATACTTAGAAGTAATATTAATGAAACAGTAAACTTGAATGAACAATGATATAACCAAAAAGCTTTAATATTATTATAATGAATAATACGAGTACTCTATCTGGTACTAGGGTTTAGAACCTTGAAGCTATGTGCATGCCAAAGTATGAATACATATGTTAACCATAACCTAGGATCTCCTTTTATACATCAAGGAGTCCTTTACAAGATAACTACAAATCTTTGAAGATACTCAAGATATTCTATCTAATCATATACATATCTTTCTAACTTTATAAGATATACACTTTGAATAAGTCCATACATATCTCTTCATACGTCTTTATCTTTATGCAGTCATTATCTTCTTCTGGCAGTCTTAAGTCTTTAGCAGTATTAAGTTCTCTTCAGCAGTATTAAGTTAGTACTGGCAGTACTAACTTTTACACTAGCAGTACTAATCAGTTAGTACTGGTAGTTATAATCTGAGCAGTACAAACTTTTACTCTTGGCAGTACTAAGTGTAAAGACTTTTAATTCCCAACAATCCTCCCCTAAACTTGTGATTTACCTTCAAATCATCAAGTTTCTTTGAATTAAAACTTTGGGCTCTGAGAGGATTCTTTCAAACACTTTAATGCCTTGGTCTGTTTGCTAGTATGAAGATTTTCCTTAAAAGCTCATCTGCCATCTCTGAATGTTGATCCACTTGCAGCTTGTTAACCAACATCAACATTGGAAGTCCTCTTGTCATTAGATAATCTTTCTCAACTAGCATGAAAATATCTAATCATGTCTCTGTAGACACATGATAAACACCACATGTATAATATAACCTCCATGTTAATGGATCATGCATATATCTCTGAAGTTCCAAAAGGTCATCAATATCAGGTTCAAACAACCTCTTCAATTCAACCCATAATGCTCTTTCTTTGTCATCAGTAGGTTCTGTTGAACTGAATCTTTCTCTAACCAAATCTTAAAGTTTCACTAGATCATCTGTGTCAAAATTCTTTAGCATATCTTCAAAGAATTGATATACCTCTGTATAATCACCCACTCTGATGATTTTCTAGTATTTTCTTGAATCATCAGTGTAAACTTGCCAGTCAATGATTGGGTATTTGGTTTGTAGGGCTTAAACATTCATCCCTTCTTCTGGAACTATGATTATTAACTGTTGTAGTTGTTCTTAAGACAATTCATCTGATTCTTTATCTTTTGATTCTTCAGCTGGTTCTGATCCTTCTCCTACCTTTTGTCTCTTTGAACTTTCTTCACCAAGTTCTTCTTCTGCACTTCTTTTTGAACTTCCAGCTACAACTTTAGAAACTGTATCATCACTTTCCATTGGAGTAAAAGTATTTACCCTCTTCACTGTTGCTTCAAATAGGACTTTGATTTCATCAAAAGAGTATCCTCTCAACTGCTGTAGTGTATGACTTCGTACATGATTGATATAGTTACACATATAAGACCTTTGTTGAGACTGTGTGAGAGGTTTGTTCCTCCTTTATTAAGCTCTTTGTTGGGCAAATTGTCTCTTTCTTTCATTTATAAGCTCTACAAGAAATTTTGCTTTGTCAGCTTCAGAGTATCCTCTTTCTTGTGCTTGTAACCTGTGAGCTAGCTCTTCATCAGCTTCAATTTGAGCTTGCATGTTATCCCATTCTTCAGGTTTGAAAGTACTTACTTCTTTATGAACACTGGCAATCCTTTGCCTCTCTTCTTCATCAAATTGTTCTTGTAATCTTTAAGCTTCTTCAAACCCAAGCCTTTCTTGTTCTTGCTGTATTTTAGTCTTGGTCTGTGTAGGCTTAGATTCCTCCACTATAGCTTTACCCTTGTCTTTTCTCTTTGCTGCACTTCTTCTGATGTATACTAAACTTTCAGCAGCAGTACTAACTTCTGCAGCAGTAGTACTAACTGGTACATTAGCAGTACTAATATCTGGCTCAGCAGTATAAACCTCTTCCGGAGCAGTAAACTCAAAATTAGATTCTAAATCATACTTTTGCCTCCCCTGAGTTTGTGCATCATGATGAATCATTTGTTGTACCAAGGAAATATTAAGGTCTTCATCAATTTCAGTAATTTTCCTCCCCTGATTAAAAGAATCCTCTTCCTCATCATTAGATACAACAAATTAAGCTCTTCTTCTAGCTTTGTTGGACTTGATAGTTTTCTCTAAAGTCTTGACCTTTTTGATAAGTTAGGTAAAAGCAGCGCCATAGGTTTTCTATGTCTACTTTAAGTCATTCTCCAAAACTGCAACTCTGTCTGACAATTTTGTAACCAATTCCATCAATTCATTTGGTTGCATTCTGCCCTCATCACTCCCCTGTGTATGAACTCTTGGGAGAGGTGAATCATGGGGTATGGTAGGGGTCTTATGTATGTTACCACTGCCCTGTCCTGCTTCTAAGCCAAAGATAGTAGTAGCAGCCCCTCCATGTCTGTTATCCATACCTGTGGATGCAGCCTCATCTGCTACATGGGTCTGAGTAGGAGAACTGGGCTGAGGAACCTCTGTTTCATGTCTGATAAAATCCCTAAGTGTTGATGAATGATGTGGTTATGAGGTTGATGGAGCAACTGTGGGTGTGTGATGGGACTCAACTTGGATTGTAGATAGATACACCCAATTAGACATTGACCATGCAGCAGGTGGGAACCTTAGGGTATTAAGTGTTGAAGAAACATGAGAAACCATTGAGGATTGTGCCCAATGTGATAAACAGTGGAAAAACCCACCTAGCACTATTTCTGACCAAACAATAGCAAATTTTAAGACTCAATTAGTTGAGAATACAACCTTTGATACATTTAGGTTGCATTCCGATCTTTTAACGTGACGCTTTATCAGCGAATTTGGTTGCGTGACGTTTTATCTGTGATTATTTGGACTATCTGTACTCAAGGTGAGTTCATAGCCCCACTTTTTACAGTTTTACTGATTTACTATTATTTGGGGTGAAAACATGCTTTGTTTTATAAATTGGACGCAAGTGTTTTAAATATATTGATTATGTGTTTGCCTAAGTAGCGATAACCCTCCTGAGCCCATTATCATGAACTGTCAATTGCATAGATGTAGTTGTTAATTGCATTATGTGAGCGCGAATGTTATAAATAGATCTATTGGGATTAACCTCCCCGTTTGGGTGATTAGCTATCACCGGGAACGAACGTTGACCATGTCGGACTTGGATGTTGCGGGTTACAACATCTGTACGGGCAAAATAACTGCTAAAATAGCAAATATAGGTTGAGCTTCAGTGTCATGAGCTTAGTGCAACAGTAATCTGGTTTTGTGATTGTTGGCATATGTTGTAACATCACGGGAAAGTCTTGCGGTCCTGCATAATTTAAATACATAAACCTATGAATTCACCAACATTTTTGTTGACGTTTTAAGCAATGTTTTCAGGAGGTCAATAGGCACGAGGTGCCAAGGATGCATTGGATTACATTTTGGATTGCACACTTAAAGATTTATGTGCATCATATTTTGGGAAATGTATTGTTGTCTTTTGTAATATTAAACAAGGAACAAGTAAAGCTTTATGCTTTTGTATTATGTCTTATAATTAAATCCAATGTATCAATTTAAACGACTTTTGTGTCGTTCTTATATATATCTTGTGCTGTTGATCTTGAAGTAACACGCCCCGGATCCTTATTCCGCTGCGACCCATTTTGGGGGTGTTACAGATTGGTATCAAGAGCCAAGGTTATAGAGAACCAGGTCAAAATGTTTTTGCTGGACTATAACCGTTTTCAAACATTGCATACATACAAAAGGGTTTTTACGGGGTATTCATATACAAATTGTTGCATTAGTCGGTTAGGCTATATACATGCATAATTGATATACGTGTTTATAATATATTACGTATATAAGGATAATAGTCTTATATTAATATACTCATATAAGTTATTTCTGCTGGTCACAGTAGTCATGTCAGCTGATTCCGCCGTTACCTATACTTCTGTTCACTCTGAGGCACGATCTTGGAGTATTCCATCTGAGGATCCTTACGAGGAGGCTGCCCGACAGCTGTTCGAGCAGGCACCACGTTCTCCAGTGTATGTACCTGAGAATCATATACCAGTATACATTCCTGAGCCTGAGCATCCTGAGGACTTAGTGCCAGCTGAGGATGAGGCACCTATACCTCCATTATCACCATTCTTTCTATCTCCACGTATCCGACCCCTACATACTAGAGCAGCCATGAGGCAGATGAGAGCTGCATCACCATCCACCTATCATTCACTACTCCCATCAGGGACCCCACCATTGTTACCTATACCTCTACCTACACCATCTACTAGCCGCAGAGCTGATATTCCCGAGGCTGACACGCCGCCTCGGAAGAGACTACTACTTACTACTCCCAGACCTGGGTGTGAGATTGGAGAGAGTTCTGCTGCTGCTGCTGCGAGACAGCCAGGACCCACTATAGAGACCAGACTCCGAGATACTGAGAGGAGGATGATGACCGCCTTAGAGTTGGTCAACAGGAGGGTCACTTACCAGGTAGACTCCTATACAAAATAATAGGTCTAGAAAAAGTTTTATTTTATTACATTTAATGCCCATAAGGATTTTAACCAATGATCAATTCATGCTAACGTTTATAATTGGTACCCGCAGTTCGTAAATTAATTTGGATCGAACAAGAACCTCACTATAAATAATATATATATATATATATATATATATATATATATATATATATATAAATAATAAATAAATTAATATATATATATATATATATATCTGAAGAGAGAAGAGAGAGGTGTAGGATCAAATAAGAAGTTTTCTTAAAATAAGAAGGATAAGAAGTAACTATAACCACATATCCGAGATGCACCGACTTAAATTAGATGCATCTCTATAATCTTAGATGCATTGTAACGCATCATAATGTGTTTTCTAGCTTTTAATTAGATGCATATACGAATATTAGATGCATTTTATTTTTTATTCCTCTGCATGTGCCGAAATCATCAAAATCAATTTGCACCATCTACACTTCAAGTTAACGTTCGAAACTCAATATGGTGCATCTAAATGAATAAAAATGCATCTAACGCAAGTCGTTGCATCTCAAATATGTGATTTTAGTTACTTCTCACTACTCCTTATTTTAATTTACTTCTCACTGGATCCCATATATATATATATATATATATATATATATATGGGGAAAATTTAATGCCTTGTGATACTCACGTGACAACATTAACATCGTTGTATATCGCATGTGTGATTAGATTGGCGTGATAACTTACTCAGACATCATAGCAAGCGGATGGGAAAAAGTCAAATATTATCATAAAAGTTTTTGAGTTTTCGAAATACATCTCGAACCCATCATCCTCCATCCTTCCTCCATCAACCTGCAACTTTACCTCATTCCCCCTTCCATATATTTACAAAATTTTATCATTCTTTACCAACTTTTTCTTCCCATATATTAATCTTTTTCGCAAGATTTATTTTTGTAATCCAAACTGTGAAAATCTTCATAGAACAAATTGAGTTTTAGTTAAGTAAAAATATTTGTAAGTTATGCTTTGTAAATTGTATAAAGTGATATTTTTCCAAAGTCTGCAAGTAGAGACGATACTTTTTTGTGTTTTCGATCCGGCCGGGTCAACCGGTTGAACCGGTTTCGGCCGAAAAACGGGTCAAATTAAACCGGGTTTTATATTTTCCAAACCCGGTTAGACCCGCCGGGTTTAAGGTGACCCGGGTCAACCCGGTTCTCGAGATCCGGTCGGGTTTGATTTTTTCATGTTTTTTTACAAATGAAGCAAGTTTTTTTATATGTTTGTGACTTAATTTTATTTGTTACATATTATATTTGTTAGTAAATTGTTTTTAGTCTCAATATAAGGTATATTCATGACTTATATATATAGATTTTTCGTATCGTTGCAAATATTATTTTATTTTATTTTTTAAAAACCGGGTTGACCCGGTGGTCGAACCGGTTGAACCGGTAACCTGATGACCCGATGACTCAACTGGGTCAATTACAAACCCGGTTTTCAAAACATTGCTTTACGGAATTTAGGAGTATAATAGAACAGGCAGCCTTGACCCCTTTAGAGAGTGAGGTATTGTGGCTTAAGCCACAAAACGAAACGGGCCCCACAGCCTGCCACATCAGCATCTCACTCCCACTTAAAAATACTCTTTCACTCATAACACACATATAAAAACCATTCTTCATTTATTGCCACCAACCACTCACACACAAACCCATTAATAAAAATGTAGATCGCGGGTGTGGGGGCGCGATTTACATGAGTATTTTGAAGAAAAAAAAATTGTCAGTGTCATTTCAAGATAACTCGTAACCCAAATGGCTACTGCGAAATTTTTCGCTTTTTCGTATCGTTGCAAACTCGGTCGAACCGATAACCTGATGACCCGATGACTCGACCGGGTCAATTACAAACTCGGTTTTCAAAACATTGCTTTACGGAATTTAGCAGTATAATAGAACAGGCAGCCTTGAGGCATTAATGTGAGTCAAGTTATAAATAAGTGGTATATTAATTTTGAGTCACAGAAATACAAATTTCCTTTTTTTTATCAATCTTTCTTATGTTTTAGATTATTATTCATATATCCAAAACATCATCATCTTGCATAAGTTTTTATGCATATATTGGCCGTCTTAGCACAATTATTCCTAGGATTAATCGCTTCTTTTATTTATTCATGTTTGGTAGACTATTGGCTTGGCATTACTCGATTATCATTTTAGAAAAGTACCAAGGTTACAAAATGGCATTATCCTATCAACATTACCCATAAGTATACTAGACTAAGTTAAAACTAATACAATGCTAACAAAATTTCCCAGCTGTATAATGAATTTTCGTTGTCCAAGTCCCACATTTTGCCCGGCACTTGTCGTAAATTCGAACATTTTGCCCACCTCTACATATACGAACAAACACTTAAGCACTCGGGAAATCGATTTGCCAAATATTATTATGCAATAGCAAGATTAAGACAAGTTAGGTGCTTATAAGAACTAGCTGCCAATTTTTCACTTTAAATCATACATTTGACTCCCTCCCATTAGCCATTAAGTTAGCTTGTAAGTATTAATGTAGAATAGTGGTGAACCCATGAACTCTTCTTCATCCACAACAATGAAACCAGATGTGACCCTTTCTTTAACTCTACAATCACCTGATCTTGCTCACTCGTTTAAGCCCGAAGAAAGAGGTGTCAAGCTCATCAAACTTTTGCTAGCTTGTGCCAACCATGCATCTTCCGGTGATCTCCACCGTGCTGACACGTGTCTCCGTCGCATATCACAACTAGCCTCTGTGACGGGCGACTCCATGCAACGGTTGGCTGCTAGATTTGCCACTGCATTGGCAAATCGAGTAATTAGGCGTTGGCCTGGTCTTTATAGTGCTCTGAATCATTCGGAGCGCATGAGTACAAACCTAGGGTGGGCTCGTCAAGCCCACTCTACGTTTCCAAAATCATTTCCTTACATGTCATGTGCTTATGCTGTCTTAACCCAAACCTTGGTTCGAGCCATGTCTTGGGACCGTGTCATTCACATAGTTGACTTGGGATCGGGCGACCCACAGCTATGGGCCCCACTTTTAAGGAAGCTTTCAAATGGTCCAATGGGACCACCTCATGTGAAGGTAACTTATGTTAGTAGTAGCAAGGTGTTGCTAGATGATCTGGGCATTGTTCTTTTAAAAGAAGCTAAAAGCTTGGATATGCCATTCCAATATAACCCTCTAAATGTCACATTGACGGACCTTACACAAGCCATGCTCGACGTAAGGCCTGGCGAAGCATTAGCATTCGTATCTATATTAAATTTTCACGTATTATTGGCTGAGGACGACCGTGTTGATATGCATTTCACAGTCAACGATCAGAACAACGACGAAACAAAGGAAAATAATAAAATGGCAGAGTTTCTAAAAATGTTACGCTCAATGTCACCCAAGTTGGTACTACTAGTTGAACAAGAGTCGGATCACAATTCGACCCGTTTGGTGGATCGCTTTGTTGAGGGGTTGCATTACTATAGTGCGATATTTGATTCTATTGATACTACCTTCACTATTGGTGAGTTTTCTAGCGATGATCGCATAAGGCTAGAGGATATGGTCGGGCAAGAAATATTGAACATGGTTGCTTGTGAAGGACTAGAAAGAGTTGAGAGGCACGAGAGAATAGCAAGGTGGGCTGTTCGGTTTTCGCGAGCAGGGTTCAAGCCCGTGCACTTGTGGCTTGCTGCAATGGAGGAAGCACAGCAAATAATCGAGAACCTAGGACCCATTGGTTACAAAGTAGTTACACATAGACCCGGTTTGATGATTTGTTGGCATGATCGACCCATCTATACAGTTTCGGCATGGATTGTTTGATTTTTAATATTGTAATGTGAATAATAAAAAGAATAATAACAACAAAGATACAGAGAAACAGAGAATTGCATTACTCGTCTCAAAATGAAGGGTATTTAAAATTACAAGTTAGAGTATTTTGTAAGATACAATCTCCTTAGGATCACTTCACCTAGTTTTCTAACATTCAAAATGTCATACACGTTGTCGTTAATTGTGTTTGTTCTAGCAGCTGTCGACGAAGAAGAAAATTATTTTAAGATGAGTAGTCGGTTAGTATAGCAAAGCATTTTGTTTCAATTTGTTTTGAATCTTAACGACCGTACAAGTGTTTGATAATCTTGGTCTAAAATGATCCAAACCTGGCCGCATGTAGAATACCATTTGGAGGGTAAATAAATTGATGCTGCATATACTTTTATCAATTCCTTCTTCCTCATTTGCTTTATTCAAATGTTTCTTAACGAAGTCTGGATTCAGCCTTGAAAACACACTAAAAGCCCTTGCCTCGCTATCTTCTTTATCCGTAGGAAACGGGTCTGCATACAGACAATCCGACGAACATTTACCTTCATCACAAACAACACACGCTTCACCATTTGTTTTCTTATACTTTTCATTCAAAATCCCTAATATTTCTATATATAAAGATGAAGAAACATCCAACAACCCGAAATTTACTGCCCTTTGGTACTAGTCATGGGCCGGAAAGTTTCCTTTTTAAAAAAATTCCATCTTAAGTCCTTCTCAGCGGTTCAAATCTGTAAACTTCACCCACTTGTATTGTATACACAATCCATATACTAAATGCAGTTACATAAGAACTGCATATGGTTTGCATCGTTAAGAATCGTAAACAAAACTCAATCTGACAGAGATGGCAAAGTGTCGGGTCACATAAGTTATTATCAAAAGTTGAAATAGGTAGGGTGTGTGGATTGGGTTAGACGGTATATAATATTTTCCTTTCGGAGTATATGAGTATTTATTTGTCAAGCATGATTCATTTTTTATTTTTTTTGAAAATTTTGACACACAGAACACCATATCAACATCATTTAACATGTACAGAAACTGAAAACAAGGGAAACAAAACCAGATTACATGAACTTCTTGAGTTGCAGAGACTGATTACAGTATTATATTTAAAGATGATAGGGCTTTATATAAAGACCACATATGCGCTACAAAAGAAAGACACCAATTTTAGTTACTTAGATACAGATATCGTTGATATTTCTATAACTTCAATTCCATTTCCAATAATAGCGATTTTACATTAAGTGTATAATTCCTGGAAATTTGGCAATCAAAGATTGTAATAGACAGAAAGAGCCTACCATATGCCGATCTTAGCACCAGTAAAGGAGGTAGCCATCCAACAAGGTGAAACAATCTTCGACCAGTGCTCAAATTTAGAAAAGGACATACAAACCGCCCAGAGCAGCAGCAGCAAACCAAGAGTATCAAAAAACATAATCACAGAACTTCAATAGATATACTGAAAATGACAGAGTATTAAGGAAAGCCAAGAGAGAAAGCTTACAAGGTCATTTCTATGAAGCTTGACTAGAGGTGGCAATGTGGTTGGGTCGATTAGGTTGGTTATCGGGTCAAAAGACTCGCTGGACATGACGTCTGACCCGTTTCCTTTAAAGCGATTTTCTTCTAAAAATCGTTGCATGTTTGCCCTGTCACATATAAAACATAACCTGAACTATCCCAAAAATACCACCTCTAAGCTTGATCAATGGGATCTTCAGCAATCTTGCCGAATGCATCAAATATTGATGAGTAAGTTATAGCATCATATTCAAAACCACGAGATCTCATCTCTCTCATCAGTTTTGCAGCATCCTCAAACATACCTGCATTGTAATCAATATCAAAATCAACCCAAGAATCACACATTTGCACTCAACCAACCACCCCTTGTGCACTTGTAATACTGTAAAGGTACAAAGAAGATGAGTCACAAATGTGTTCTCACCAAACAATTACAAAGACAAGAGATAGTCCCCACTAGGTGGATCCTATCCAATCCTCACTACAATCACTCAAACACTCAACAAGCTTACAAGACACAAACACACAAGTTATCGGAGAATGATAACTTGTAGAATACAACCAGAGTGAACAATGAGAGAGAGATGATAAACCAGAGAGATATCAAAAGAGTAGCTTATATTGAAGCTATTTACACTTAGGTTCTTGAACTCTTTGATAGATGCAAAACAGCTCCAAGACTTTTCCATAGCTGAAACATCTTTAGATATTGACACCTTTAGTTCCTCTGACTTATGTTGACGACCAGAAAAAGACATTATACTTCAACATCCCCCCTCAAGCTGTGTGTCAACAATTTGCTTGCCTTGAACCTTTTTCTGCTTATCTCTTATAACTCATTCACCTAAAAACATATCAAATACACCAAGATTTTTGCAAAACAACTTATGTTGAACAACCCCAAACACTTGGTGAAGATATATGCAGTTTGAGAATCAGTATGAATTTTCAAAGTCTTTAGCAATGTAAAGGGTTTCGCTATCATGTCCATCACTCGGTCCTTGTTCTTTCTCACTTGTTCGGAAGCATCCCTCCATATGATGGGTAAATATGACCCCAATCGTGTTTCCCTTCTCCTAGAACTATTGGTTTGCCATTAATCATTTTTTTCTTCAATACCGGGGAAAGGTAAACCCAAAAATAGTTGGTTAAAAAATGCTAAACTTGGAAAATATGAGGAGTTGTTTCCCAATAAAGATGAGGATGAGGGCACTAGAAGTAAAAATAATGAAAATGAAGAAAAAAGAGTAAAAAGAAAGGTAAAAAATCGAATCAACGTTTAAGCTTGTTAAGGTAAAATACCGTACCTTGAGTCTAGGGTGCGTTCCCTCGTCTCTTGATGGAGTATCCCCTTTAATTATCTG
>BQNB010179876.1:0-12730 GCA_026074375.1 Tanacetum coccineum | reverse complement strand
ATTAGCATACTTAATAAACGGCTTTATATTTGCGTAGAGACCCCTTAATATTTGGATTATACTTTGAAATTAATATGGGGGTGACAGTCTCACTTTGAGGACAATGTATAGTTCTAGTATGGGGGATCTTTTGATTCGATCTTGCATTTGACTTGTCTTCACGTAAGCCCGTTTTTCAGCCAAAAATACCAAAAATATGCCAAAATTAAAAAAAATTCAAAAATAGAATAAGTGTTTTGACACATAGTTTTTCCTTTTTAAGAAATAAAGTTTGACTTGATCGAGTATGTTGCGCTCTAGCTTTCCCCTTAACTTATATAAATTTAAGATTTTGCTAGTCTTTTATATAAGAAGCTTTAAAACGCGAATTCTAGCTTGAAAAGAGCAAAGAGTTTGCAAGTTTCCATGATAGACTTTAAATATACAAAGCTTGTTTTTTTTGACTAAGCATTCGCTGATGTTTTTATTAAAGATTTTAAATTTGCGAAGAACGAAAAATGATAGAGTTTTATATAAGTTAGATGCTAAGCAAGGATTAGTTGGAAATCTTAAGAGCTCATAAGTGTTAATTGTGAGTTTTTGCTCCCATTAGCTTAATAAACGTTGAATAAATAAAGTTACTTTAGGTTTTTTCGATTCTTAGTTTAAATCACTTCGTAGAGATTCCTTCTGGTGAAAGTATGGTACACATCGAGGTTTTGTCAGTGTTGTGGGGAAATAGACTCCTGGACCATGGTCGGCTCGCATACCGATGTGGCAGTTGTTAAAAGACCACAAGACTTGAAATTTGGCTAATAATAATAATGTTATGTAATAAACCAAAGCCGAAATAAGACCACTATCTCTTGCTGGCTCACAACTGATGTCGTAGTCATTTAAAGGGTAGAGGTAATAATAATAATAAAACTGTGGGCTGATAAAAGTTTACTGCATCTTGCCGGCTCACAACCGATGTTGCAGCCTTCTAAAAGGTCGAGGAAATTACCGAGGTCGAAATATGTTTGCTGCATCTTGCCGGCTCACAACCGATGTTGCAGCCTTCTAAAAGGTCGAGGAAATTACCGAGGTTAAAATATGTTTGCTGCATCTTGCCGGCTCACAACCGATGTTGCAGCCTTCTAAAGCGAGGTTTAATATGTGCTAATAATAATAAGTATAAAGCCAAATTTTGACTCCGGGGTTATCTAAATAAAGCCTCCGTCTCTGGACTCGTAGTTGAGTTGTTGCGGATGAAATAAAAAGGATAACCCCTAAATCATGCGAAATTAGAACCTTAATGTGGACCTTATTCTCACCATATCGTCTCTTTAGGAAATGATTTCAAACTAATTGTGGTCTAAACCGGGTTATTTTATTTAAATAAGGACATAATTTATTTGTCACCAAAAATAAAATAAAAATCCTTAGAGGAAATTAGGAATAAGGGAGCGAAAAGTTAAGTTTATACTTACACAATTAGCATTTATGAGTAGTGTCTAGCCCTAATTTATAATTAACTGTGATTTCGTTTTAAGCTTAGTTTGGGGATTGTAAAAAATCAAGGATGACGAACTCCCGTTCTTAAAGCCTTTTATATAATGTTATTTAATTCTTATCTTAGTTTTTATCTTTTATTGAATAAGTGGTTAAAACGGGGGCGCTTTCGAAATAAATGATTTTTGAACCTTCTTAATGGACCTTTTCTGTTCTTGTTTGATTGTGAGGGGTCATAAGTTAAAAGGGGATTTAATTATTTATTTTCGGGCGTGTTTTATTTACATGCGCGTGGTGGACAGCAATGGCTTAGTGTGGGGGAATTGATATTTTGCTTAAACACACATATTTGATAACTGTAAAACCAAGATTAGTTGGACTAAAAATATAAAATTTTGCCTTTATTATATGCAAATATGTTTGTTTGTATTTTTATGCTTGCAGTAAAAAAGGATGAAAACGGTTGCAAAAACATGGAAATTATCGGGCTCAATTTGGTCTAGTTTAATTATTACTCAAAACCAAGATGAAGTCGTGAAAAGTCCCTAAGATACCAGTGAAAAGAGCGCGAGAAAACGAGTCCAACGGTGTCTTCGGATCTTTTTGGGCAGACGTAAACAGTTTCTAGGTCGGCCAGCCATAGTAGCATAGGCCAACAATAAAAAGCCATATAAGAAAAATAAAACTGAACATTATCATGAGTCGGTGAGTCATCAGCATGTGTGTTGAAATTAATTCATATAGGGTCACGTGACCAAGCATTTACTAAGAAATGGGCAAGTAGAAAGGGGACACGTAGCAAGCAAATTGTTTATATCTTTAATTCAAATGCTGTATAACTAGCAATTATATCGATCAAGGACTTTAATGAACGGTACGAGAGAAAGCTAATCAAAGGGACAAAAAAAAAAAGTGTCAATCATCCATTGGCGGATCAAGACTGCAATCCGAGGTGTGTCTTTCAAGGCCAATGATTGGCTGGTCCAATTTTAAAAATCTCACCCTCTTGTGGCTATAAATATTACTCCGCCCCCCCTCATTATTTTTTTGGTTAGATTTTATGAGTAGATTTAGGATTAGATTTATTTTTTAGTTTATTTGTCAATTTCAGCTTATTGTAGTTTTAGTGTAGCCTATTATAGCTTAAAGTACTGCTGATTCTCAGATTATTTTGGATGATGTAACAAGATTTGTTCAAGCTTAATGAAGTTTATGGTTTGCTTATTTTTTTCTTCTTTCCTTTTTTAAATTTTTTTTTTTCAATGTTTTGGGGCGTAAAAATTTCTACTAATCTTTTCTTAGGATTACAAGGGGGCTTTATTTCTTCTTTTCTAAATATTGGGGGTGGGGGGGAGGGGGGGGGGGATAAAATTAAAAAAAGCTGTTCGTTAGCTTATCTCCGATTAGTTTTGTAGCTTATTATGTTTACCAAGTAATCGGTTCAAAAGCTTGTTCATTTGTTAAAAAAAAAGGGGGGTTGCGTAGGGAAAATTTTTATTTTTTCTTTTTTTAAAAAAAAAAAAAATAAAATTTTTTTTTTAAAAAAAAAGGAGGGGGGGCTTTCTATTTTTTTTCAGTTTTTTTTTCGGGTTGGCTTATCGTTTGTTGTTAGGATTGCTTATTATTGCTGTTTTTGCTTATTAATATTAGAGTTAAGTACATTTTTGGTCCTCGTGGTTTGGTGCGTTTTCATTTTTGGTCCAAAATTCAAAAAAGTTTTGGTTTTGGTCCAAAACACATTAGTTTGTTCACTTTCGGGCCAAAAGACATAGTTTCGTTGAGTACTTTTGGTCAAAGACATAGTTTTCGTTCCACTTTTAGTCCAAAAACTTTTAGTTAAATTCTCGGGTCTTGGACTAAAGTGGAACGAACTATGTTTTTTGGGACCAAAAGTAAAACTTTTTTGAATTTTGGACCATAAGTGAAAAAAGCATAAAAAACCACAAGGAACAAAAATGTACTTAACTCTTAATATTAAATTTCTTCTAGCTTATTTAGATCTTAGTTAGATTCGTGATTTAGAAGTGTTCATTTCACTATTTGTTTTATTAATAGCTTATAATAGTTTTAGTTTAAATCGGAAATGTTTTCTAGTATAACTTTAATCTAGTAGTGCTAAAATCTGTATCATCGTTAGCTTATTTGAGGAATTTATACTAGTTTCGGCTTATTCGGTTTAGAATTAGCGAAAGTTATTGTTTATTAAAAAAATTAGTTTGAAATTGATACTAAATATTGTTTACTCGTTGGGCCTGTTGTTCGGATTTGCTATATGTGGGTCACAGTTTGGTTCCAAACCCACTAAGGGTGTTGTTGTGTTGAATTTGAATCACTGGGCCTCATTGGATTCGATTGCTTTAGAAATAGAATTGGAAATTTGTTATACTTATTAACAGTTTGCTTATTTGTGTTTGTGATGGATCCGGTTCTACACTTTGGCGAGGAGCTTACGGGTTTAATAAGCTAGATAGAATTTGAATATTTTCTTTAGCTTATTAAATCGGGTGGTATTCGTTTATTTGCGGGTCTTCAATTCGGTTCCATTTTCTATCCTTTTTCAATACTTTTAGTTTTAATAAATTTAGCTTAATATGTTTAGTTTTACTTATTTGATCATTATGAGTAGCAAGTAGTTTTATTTGTGTTTGCTAAGTGATTTGTGAATTGGGATTTAAGTGCGGTTTTAAAAAGGTTTAAAAAACTAATAGTCAATTTACATACCGTCATTTACTTTTAATGCAATTTAAATACTTGTCATTTATTTTAAAAAGCATTTTACTTTATTGTTTTTCTTTAATTTCTTAAAACTTATTTTCTAAGGATTTTAATTCGTTAAACCTAAGCCCGCACTTAATGAACATTTCACGTCACTTAGCAATCATATTTGTCATTTATATCTTTTAGATCAATTTTAGTTTAATCTTTTAGTTTTTAATACTTTAAGAATTAATATTGTTTGGTACCTTTTTAGTATAAAATAGTTTTAAAACCAAACACAAAAAAACTTTTATGACAATCATGCTCGATTTACACTTGATAAGTAGTTTTCCATTCACTCTCGGCCGAGAACGACCGGGAGGTTTTTGAAATTGCTTTGGTTAAAAGCGTTTATCTAGAACCCGACGGAAAATACTATCTATACTATAATTATCTTATCCTTATACTATATATTACGTATACGTATTCGGAGACGATCACTGTACTAACTCGCCGTTAAAAAAAAGTTAATACTTGTAAAAGTATATATATATTTATGATGTGAAAAATTATCCATTCATATATACATTATTATCATAAATAATTTTGCATACAAGAATGTGTAACGAAAATGAGTTTTGCTAACCACCACTTTTAGAGTCGTGTTTAAGCATTCATTAATTAAAAAGCAAACAATCAATAAACATCATACATTTCATGTTTAACATCAAATTCCATGTTTAAAATGAATAGATATATATAATTATGGAATATATTAGTTTATTTGATGCTAAATTTTTAATTAAAGAAGGCTTAAACACCACCCCAAAAGTGGTGGTTAGCAAAACCCAAAAAGAATTTGTAAACTAAAATTTGGAAAATTACGATTTAAGGGTTTAGATTGGTTTTAAAGTTTTAAAAGAGAAAGCATTTGTTTGTTTGACGGTTTGGTTTCATAATTGAGGATTGAAATTTGAAAAAGTATACTGTGTAAAACATCAGCCACATGGGTTGGATTTCTAAAAAGTGTGAGGCCACATTTAGTCTCTCTCTATAACTTTTTATTTTTATATTGTATACTACAATAATAAAATCATATTTAATTAATTTTTTAAATATTTTTATCAATTAATTATATTATTTTCTTTCTTTTATATTAAACCCAAATACAAATTTTAATCCAAATACTAATTCTAAACCAACTTATATACCGAACGGGCCTTAGAGAAGTTTAATTATATTTAGTGGACTCAAAATTTTAAGTATATATTGTATTGTATATATACAACTATGACAGTTGCGACGGGAAATTTTAATATAATAACTATGGTTTGTTGGTTTATGTTGGGTTGTTTGATCATCAATCATTTGATTGAGTCTAAAATGCTTCGTAGAAAATATATGATGAGTTTTAATAGTAGACGTGATAATATGTGGAGCATGGTGTACCAAAGTGATATTACGAGTGTGTTTAATATTCGAACGAGTATACCTGCATTTTTAAAACTTTGTCAATTGCTTGAAACAAAAGGAGGACTACGTAATAGCAAACACATGTTAGTTGATAAGCAGGTTGCAATGTTCTTACATACGCTTGCTCATAATGAAAAAAAACAGAATAATGGTAAATAGATTTCAAAGATCAGGTGAAACTATAAGCCGCTACTTGAAGTTAGTTTTAAATGTTGTATGCCGACTTCACAAAGATTTCTACAAAACACCTGTGCGAGTACCTGATAATGAAACTGTTGGAATTTAACACTCAAGTTAACCATTTAACTCTTACGAGTACGCAGCGGATAGATCTAGTCTAGTACAAACAATTAACATACATATAAAACACAAAAGGAATGGAAAAGGGTAAATGGAAAACATACCCTTGAAGTCAACAACAAATGGTTATGAAACAAGTGACTAAGTGGTCACCTCTACGAGTGCTCACACAAACACGTCTAACAAGCACGCCCGGATGCTAGTCCTACTTCACGTATAACTCAATACAACCCTTGTATATAAATCACCTCTGAATAATGTCCCAAAAACCACTCTTGAATTGAGAACCGAAAATCAGAAAGGATACTTAGGGTTTTACCAAATTCGGTTGTAACCGAATTAGGACAGAATCACCGAAATTGACCAAAAACAAAACCTCAATCGAATCCAATGATTGTCACTCCTTGACAACCTGTAAACCAATGAATAACAACTTCTGGAATAGCCCTTTGATCGAATCACAACTTGAAAGGCCCTAAAAGTGTCTACCGAAAATGGCAGAACCGAATTACTTAGAACCCTAATTGGGTTTGAGGTATTCGGCTGGTTTTATGAGTAAGGAAAAGAATGACAGGTTTTTGTGTGTGTTGTAATCTGTTGGAACGAACAAATGAGTGTGGGGTGAGGTCTTTAAATAGCCTCCAAGCCCAAACTCATGATAAGACTAAAACTTAGAGTTTAGGCCTTATCAAAACACCTTAAACCTTATCAACAATATCCTTTCTCCTTATCTCTACATCCAATGAACCTAGACTCATTCCAAGAATCTTCTAATGCCTTCTAATAGCCGACCACTTAAAAGATTATGTATAGAATTCTTGTCTTGATCATTTAATGTCCAAATGGTTTACTTAGAAACGTATCGTGAAGTATTAACGTACTCTAAATGTTTTACGTGTGTGCCCCCAATAGGCTCACACACTTCTAGTCGTGTTTGAGCTAATCCAACTCACACAATTCAACAGAAACTGATGAGAGGTGGAAATGGTTTAAGGTAAGTCAAACATGTTTATATTCTTATGGAAAGCACATGTATGAAGTTTACCTAATTTTTTTTCGTAGGGTTGCCTCAGAGCATTAGAGTTAGAGCTCCTGAATGTGATCGAAAACCTTATCGGACACGAAAGGGTGAGATTTGTACTAATGTTCTTGGAGTATGTACAAGAGACCTTATGTTTAGTTATGTACTGGCGGGATGGGAAGGTTCGACATCAGACAGTCCAGTGCTACGAGATGCTATTAGTAGGCCAAACGGTCTTAAAGTAACCCGAGGTATGCTACATATAATTACTTGACATGTCAAGATCAAAATTCGAACACATGAAAACATATACATACTCATTATAGATTTATAGTTATATGTTTTGTGTTAATAGGATCATATTATCTTTGTGATGCTGGATATAACAATGGTAATGGTTTTCTACTCTTTACGTGGCCAACGTACCTCCAAGATGATTGGTCTCATCCGCCTACCACGGCTAAAGAGTTGTATAATATGAAGCACTCATCGGCAAGGAATGTGATTGAGAGATGTTTTGGTTTGATTAAGGCTAGATGGGCCATCTTGCGCGATAACTGTTATCATCCAATCGAGTCAATGCGCGTCTAATCATTGTTGTTGTTTGATGCACAATGTATACGTACAAGATGAGTCAAGATCCAAATAATAATAGGTTCTAATGGATCACACACAAGATGGGAACGAACATGATAATGTTTTTGCACCCTGTCGAGAACTTAAAGGATGAGTGATCGTAGAGATTAATCCTCGTCAATGAGATGTTCAATGAGTGGAATATAACACATGGAAACTAATTGTGCTAGGACATTGGTTGGATTGTGCTTATATTTTGTTATGGCTCTGTTAGTACTTTGGATCACATATGGTTGGTGCCTATGTTTTGGTATGTTGCCTATGTTTTGTACGAAGCAACAAATGATTCAATTATTATAGGGCTAGTGGAGCATATATATCAGCTTATGTTTTGTACATTTACAAATCATGGTTAATCACGTTGTTGATTTCGTCATATAAATGTATAACAATTATAAATCATGGTTTTTTTAGTTGATTAGTATGGTGTATTTTGGCTCATGTATAGTTCTTATGCAAGAGTCTTTTGATTAGTGTCATGTACATTGGCTCATGTTTGAATGTAATCCTGTGCAAGGTTCTTTTATATAAGTTGGATTTCTCTTTTTTAATTTTTTCAGTTTTGATATAGAATAAATAAATAAATAATAAATAATCAAAATAAGTTCTCATTTCTTTGTTCTATGTACCAAACATAAGAAATGATTTATTTTTTATTTCTAAGGTCAATTTCTCTATTGTTACCAAACACTGGATATTAAAAATAATTCTCAGCGGGCGTTTAAAACGACCCTATTTTATGTCGCTTTGTATTTACATTTTCGAATTGGGCTGACATGTGGCTAGGCTCAATTTTTTTAATTAATAATGTTTTTTTTATAAATCACTCCTAAGTTTTTATTATTTACGACTTTTTTATATAACAAACTTTATTTATCAAATATCTAATAAAAATGTAATAAATTTTTACATAAAAAATATACCGATGAAAATGTCTTTGGATAACAAATAAAATTTGAAAAGGGGGGGGGGTTCCATATAGATATCTGATAGACGTGCATATGATTTTTAAAGATGTTTAAAATTTATATATATTTTGAAAGAAAAAAAAACTTTCAGAACACACCCTTAACCTACCCAATAATTTTTTAAAATATAATCATAAAGTTATTAAGTAACTAAAACCGTTCCACACGTATTCCTAACTTTGATAAGTAATAATACTCGCAGCAAACTTTACATAAAGTAGTTAAATTGCAATCATATAAATAGAAAATTATAAAAAAACATAGCTACGTCTAAAAATGTTAAATCGGCGGCAAACAAACTTGTTTTGTCGTACCCACGGATAGTTCCCCATGTAAAGATATTATATTGCAGATGGCGAGAAAGCAATGCCAAACTTTACATACAATATTTAAACTAAACACATACTTTTGGAAAAGTGCGCAAGAAAACAGTATGAAGTAGTCAATTAAGGGAGTTAAAAAAAAGTCAACTTAAGGGAGATGCATGTTTAATCCGAGGAATGCTATATCCACAAATACTCACAAAAAAAATCCACACCATACATGTGTCAATCAACTATCGATAGTGAAAATAAAAAAGAGAAAATATACTACAACATGATTGGTCCTGAGAGCTGAATTTAAAAAGAAAATTTTTCACGAGGCCCACAAATAAGAAAGAAATAAAAAATTATCATTTTCAATACGCTCCTCAGTAAACGGTAAGTTACAAGCCGACCTTCAACTTTAACCTATTTACGATTTTTTTATATAACATACTTTATTTTTCAACATATGGGTACGATATTTATCGATTTATTGGAAAAAAATATTACCGAAAAACTTCGTCGAATTTCGAATACAAACGAGCCAATATTGCACTACTTCTGACATGCGTACGATATTTTAAAAAATGTTGAAGTTTAATATATATATTTAAAAAAAAATCACAACGCACCCTGAAGTATGCTAAACGTCACATAACCCACCTTGAACTTTAACTTATTTACGACTTTTTTATATACAAACTTCTATTTAATCAAAGATAAGCGCATATCTATCTATTTCATTCGGAAAAAAAAGTCACTGGAAAAGAAGTGAGTTGCGAACCAAACGAGTCCTAGTTTGCAATGCTTCAACATGCATTATGATTATATAAAAAATGTTGAAGTTTAATTAATATTTAAAAATTTACCGAATATAGTGTTTGAGGTTATCGGTTCGTTCGCCAAGTTGAGTCTGAACGACTGAAAATAGTAATTGATTATCGGTTTGTTGCAAAAATAGTCTCGCGCTCTCCACAGCAACGCGCGAATTACCAACCTCGTTAATAAATAACGTTAAGAATCAAACAAGTATCTTTGATAATATATAATATTTGGAAAGTTGAGTACATGTCATAAACAAAGACTTCATCAGCGTTGGGCGGAAAGCCTCTGTAGCGATTAATTAGACGATATCATGTCATGTGTCGTGTCATTAATTTTTTCTAAACTAACATTAGTTACATTGCCTTATTTATAAAACAGTGCCGATCGTATTAAACAATCACGACACCACAAGCACAATGATTTTGCTGAAAGAAGTAATTATTTACATCACAAGGAATTCGATGAACATAAACAATGAATATATAATCCGCACGAAATTTAAAAAGAGCGGATGAATTCGCCTCATCCACGAACGTGCTAAGAAACAATAGCTTTGGCAAGGGCCATCAAATTTCGATCAACACATTTAGAGCACATAACTACAACATATAAACCTAAGTAACGTGATGAGGTGTCCTTTTATACCTTTTTCGGGGCATGTTACCCCAAAATCATGCAAATATCCCAATTTATTGTACTTAATTGTTTTTTTTGTTGTTTTAGCATTTGGGAAGCATTTGAAGGAAATACACATGACTTCGGCTCAATCTAGGAAGAAACGGGGAAAGAACGCAACTCTATGAAATTTTGATCAAACATTGGTTTACAGGTCGTGGAGACGGCGTCAGGATTTCCATCTAACGCGGTCATTGCGACATCGTCACTAGCTTTTGTGACGGCGTCAAAGTAGCCGACATAGAAGAAGCCCTAAGAAGATTATGCGGGCTGACGGCGTCAGGATTTACATGCGACGGCGTCAGGATTTACATGCGACGCCATCAGAGTTGCGGGCCTATATATACAACCCTTATTTTTTAGGTTTTGTTTGGAAAATACACGTGGAAACGTAAAAGAACTTTGTAGCATGAATATAGGTTGTTTTTATGGTTTCTTAACCCTTATGTACTCATCATAACTCCATGTTTAATTGAAGTGAAGTTTTTTTTATCCCTTTTAATCATTCGACATGTCTATGTGTTGTTTGATTAATTGTTCTTCGCTTTCAATTAATGTAAAACCTAAAAATCTCAAACAAGTGTTAAAATCTCCAAATACCCTACGCATAAATTCCATAAAAGCTTAATAAATCCATTTAAATGTTAGAAATTATTAAAAAATACAAATGTGACATATATTATGAAAATATATGTAAGATTAAAAAACCTTATATTATTAAGAAAAATAATTAATATTTTTGTATATTATATTTATTTGCGAATTAAATTGCATCTTTGTATTTATACTTTACACATAATATGAATAAAATATGGATTAATTACGATAAATTATGCAAATTTTAAAACCTGATTTAATCTCTTTTGAAAGCCCCAAAAACTCGGTCAAATATCTATTAAATTTCTTTTATACATTTTATTTGTTAATTCCTTAAAACCAAAATTCCTGAAAACCCTAAAATTAAAAGAGGCCGCATAAGAATTTTTTCCAAGGCTTAGATGATTTTTCTAGGGTGTTTTGAAGGTCAAGGATTGTGGGAAAAATAGTGGAAAGATTGTGTAAGGCTTGGTTCGATCGGGGTAATTGTTTTGGTTCGAAAAAGGCAACCGAATAGCATAAATTCATAAAATCACCAAGAATCATCAAAGGTATTTTTGTATCTCATTTTTCATCATATTAATTCGTTCTATGCTTAAGAAAAATTATCATGCATGTTATTTTGGTCGAAATAATTAAATCATGTTCGAAACCCTAATTTTTAGCTAATTATGAAATCGGCATAAAAATTATTTGTACAATTGATTTTATATTTTTCTAAGGTTTTTTATATCATATATGACTCAGATAAATTGTTGGAAAAATTTAGGAAGGATTCGAATAATTATTGGGGATTTTTCTTGGTTTGCCGATTTTCGAATAAAAGGAAAAAGGAAAGAAAAATGATAAAATAAATTAGGGTTAGGGTTTTGCTATTTTTTCCAGGTGCATTTAATGCCAATGATTGAATAATAATTATGTTTGTGATTGGGAAAAATTAAATTAGGGTTTTGTGAATTAATTAGTTAGCCGAATTGTGATTTAAAAGTATAAGGGGGTGATTTGTAATTTCTGAAACTATGGGGTCTGTTTTAGACATGTTATTATATTTAATATATTCTGTATAAAATAAGTTGGGGGGTATAAAATGTCATATTGATATTATTTTGGATTAAAATGGTTAATTACATATAATAAGTAATTAGAAATTAATTAATTAAAATAGAGGGACTGAAATTGTAAATTCTGAAAAGTGGAAGGTTTGGTTAGTATTTAATGTATAAAGTATGAATTTGTCATATTTGAATCTATAAGGACTTGTTTTGTAATTATGGATAATTAAAGATATTGTTTAAATAATTAATAAACAAAAAGGGCTAAATATGTAAATTGTGTAAATTAAGGGTTTGACTTGTAAATACAGAAAAATGGAAGGCATAAATCTGATAAAATGTGAAACTTGATATTTACCTTTTTAAACCTTTGAAAAGTGTTGATTTTGCATAGAAACCCTAAAATAAGGAAAGTTGTCATAATTTAAACCCTAAACGTGTAAGGTTGAGCATGTTTAAGTTCCCTAAGCATTCAAAATATTTAATAAAAATCTCAAATGATGAAATATTATGGAAAGTTACTAAAAATGGAAAGTTACTAAAAAGGGAAAGTTACTAAAAATGGAAAGTTACTAAAAATGAAAAGTTACTAAAAATGGAAAGTATAACTTAAATGAATAGTTTGTAATTCGAATTTATCATTTCTTTAGGTTCGGTCAAGAGGGAGTGATTTTGAATTCTTGTGGTGTTTTCTTTGATTATTGCTTT
>BQNB010179875.1:0-12730 GCA_026074375.1 Tanacetum coccineum | reverse complement strand
AAAAAAATGATGAAGATCGGTGTAACTGATTGATGGAGGGAAAAGGGGAAACGGTGGAAACGGTTAGAGAGAAAACACACACTAACTGTGTGAGAAAAAGTGAGAAAAATAAATAAAAGAAATTTAAAAAGTCTTTATATAGTGGCAGAAAATTAGGTTTATTAAGTTTAAATATTAGATTAATCCTCACCATTAGATCAAACCCAAATGGATGGTGGGGATTTGTCCCTTGGTATGCGGGTAAAAACTGGTATGCAAATGAACTTTTGCCATCATGTATAAGTGTTGTAAAAAGGAAAGTGATTTGCACATTTCATTACTTGATTTGCACACTTGAAATATTTATGTTTTGCTATTTATATTCCTACACCACTTAGTAGATTATGCAAATCAAAACACAAATGTTAAAAGTATAAGTATCATGCATATTATTTTGAATATGCAAATAAATTAGTGAAGTGTGCAAATCAATTATCTTCTAAAAGGGTAGTAATTTTCTTACACATGTACAAATAGTGTAAATGCAATACTCGTGGGTAATATCATTAACTTGTCGACATGTATTTGTTTTTGTTGTTATACTAACTAACATACAAGGAGTCAAATTGTCAAAGTACATGCATACAAATGAGGTCCTTCAATTATAATTTAAAAACAGATAAAGGGCCCATGTTGGATAAATTTCGCCTAGACCCCCTCATATGTTTAAATGTTTAATCAAGGATTCTATAGAAAGTTTGTTAAAAGTCAAATATATATGTTGAGGAGATTTCTCATTGATGAGAACGATATTATTAGTTATGAAACTCGGAAAATGATAGTCGTTGAATACGACAACCGTGCTTGGTTGTAGCCTGAATCAAAAGTCCAAAATAATTGCTTTTGTTGATGAGATTTCTCATTAATAACAACGATATTCTGAGTTACGAAACTTGGAAAATGATAGTTGTCGCATACGACATCCATGATTGTAGCATGAACCAAAAGTCCCAAATAATTTTCGTAGTTTAATAAACCTAAATGCTATACATACCACAAGTTTATAAAATGGTTACATCTATCATTGTGCCTTATTATGTCACATTTCTACTTTTAGTACATTTGAAAAGCAAATTGCTATATTTGTATACTGCATGTTAGATGGTATTTTACACAAATACAATTGCATACCACATAAGGAGTCATTTAGGTTGTTTGCACAAAACCAAAGGGTGTAAAGGAATTGCTCAAATTAGAAAGAAACAAACTTGTCAAAGATTTAATAAAGAAAAAGGGTACAATGGTAATTTCCAAATCTTTGTCCTAGAATAGGGTTCTCCGTTTTCTTTAGAGATCCCGTCTTGGGACGGACGGCGGAAAAATAGAGAAATGTGGGAATATTTAATTGATTACAAAATTATTTATTATTATAAAATAGGAAATATCATGCATAGAAGTGCACATTCGAACTGACTTTTTTTATATATTTCTTTTATTACGTTTTCCATATAAGTAATACCAAATTACCAATTGTTTATCTAATCAAAGCAAGGTTGTATTCACCTACCAATGATTCGTGACAATATTATTATTCATTTTTTATTTTGTGAAAAAAAAATTCCACTACTAAAATTGAAGTTAAAATTGTTAAGTTTAGCATATAATTACTAATAAAAATCATAATTTACAAAATTATATGAAAACATTAATTAATCATCAAAAGATAAAAATATCATTTGATTGCGTGTGATGAATTCAAAGCAGTCATAAATGCATTTTGTTAAAAGTACGTATTTTTTGTCGGTGAAGAATAACTCTGAGACGGAATGAATAATTATTTATATAATAGTAAAAGAATTACATTATTTCGAAGTTTTCTATTAGATTAAATCGCATACAAAAGAATTGGACCAATTAGAATACTTGATTTTGACACGTAGACAAAATCGTGTGATCTGATTTGGTTAAAAAAAGTCAAAATTGAATCTAATTTGGTAAAAATTGAAAATTTTGATAGAAGAATTTAGTGGAGAAAAAAAACACATAAAATATATGTGTCAAATTTGTGAAAACAAAAAACTAAAAAAAACGAGATAATTAATAAAATTTTAGTGGTTGAATTTTAAATAAATAACATAGAGTTAAGTGTAAATTTATAAGTTTTCATGTTTTATAATAACTTAAAAAATATACAAATAACCCTTTAGATTTTGTACTCCTAGATTTTATATTTTAAAAGTACAACATATATGTTTTTAAAAAAATACAACATATATATGCACAAGTTTATTAATATCAAAATGATAGCACGAATTATTGTGTATATAAATAAATAGATGATATTGTACGTATACGAACAACTCATGGTTTTCTTCTTTATAAGATTAAGAAAGATTGTCCGTAAAAAAATTTATTTTTACTATATGCGTTCAATAAGGACTCATTGTTATTCCATTTTATAAGTTTATCATATGCGTACACGAGTTTTTATATTAAATACGGCTACATTATTATTAACACACAAAAATGTAATTGACAAACATAGGGATTGACATTCTTTGTTTAATATGATAGGAAATATTTATTATAATTGTTATTGTTAGGTCACGTTTTATTTTGAATCACACGATGTAAGAAGGTTACGTATAGAGAGAATTAAGAGATGCAGGTAAGACTTTCACAAATTTTTAAATTTTATAAAGAAAAGAGAAATGGGAGGGAAAGTGAGAGTTACAAGCCTTAACCCCCTAATGTTGATTAGAGGGTATTTATATGAGAGAGGAGGATTAGCTTCCCTTCTTTTATTTTCCTTAATTTGCAATCTAGTCCCTATTCTTTGGATAATATGCTATTTTTTACTTTAAGCATATTTCTTCACATTATAAACTACTTTCTACTTATAAAATAAAGTAAAAACATTAATAATAATTAAAGCCACCTAAAGTATCATAATCGACACTTTTATAATCCTAACGATCTCCCCCTAAGGGTTGATTATTCTGGGCTTTCCCTTCTTGATCCTAGTGGTCTTCAATTCACATACATTTCCCAACGTTTCATTTGATCACGATGCTTCATCGTTCTTTAATTTCTTCCTCAAACAATCGCAGGTACTCAACATCTTCTTTATGAGACTTGGTGTCAAATAACCATGCTTCACATCATTATTATAGCTCTTTAACCCTTCCAATACTCTTTTCAATGTAGCATCACGGAACTTATGAATTATTTGATGTCCCATCACTCTCTTTTCTTTCTTGTTGTTCTTGTATATGATGCCATATATTTGTTCAGAAACAATGGAAAACATCTTTTTCTTCCCAATGATGGGGAAAGTAATTGTTGGTGTAGTAAGGTTAACCTTCTATTGATAGCTCTCCGCACCTAGTTGAAAATCATGAACTCTTTCTCAGATCATTGTACTTCTGATGAAGACAGATAATGACCACATTAGTCCAGTCTCAGCATAGTCGTCTACCTTGCCATTGATACATAACAAATACATATCCTCAATATCATTCTTGTTGAGGTTCTTGTAGTTTGGCTCAGTGATTGACACTATACTACCATTTGCTCCACTTGCAATAATCTTTGTTACAAACTTGTGCTCATGTCCTAATTCACCTATAGTTTTGATGACTTGGACAATCTTTGAATTTGACTAGACTTCTTCAATTGGATTTCCTGGTTCTTTTTGTCACTTAATATAGAAGATCTTTGCATGTGAATTCTTCCAATGTTCGACACTGTATCGAGCATAAGGATTAAACTTCTTCACACATTTGTCTACCCATCTGGATGTTCTTTCTTCAATATCATCATCAAGAAAGATAACTGCAGGAAACTTGTGTAGAGACAGCACATACTCCTTAGATCCTGAGTTGCCTTTCTTTAGGTATAACAAATCTTGATTGACAAGAGATAGTGGATGAGCTTTGGGATCTCTTTGACAGCTTTGAACGACTGGAGTAGGCTTTTGTGGATATGGTAACGATAAAATTTCTTTTCTGCTCTCCCATACAATATCATTCTTCAAAAAGTTTTGAATCTGATCAATGTGATAATGAAGCTCATCTCCTGAAGTGCATCGTTGTCTCAACATTTCATCAACAACTTTGTGTAGTTTAGCCTCATCTACTATTTCTGACATTTATTCCACAAGTTCTTGCGACATATTCTCAGCTGGAAGTTCATCATCATCTGTATCATATTTATCTGTCTAGAAATCAAAATCAACTAATTGTTCTTGATTACCTGATGTTGACGGACGTGGTTCACTTTCATTAGCCTAACCAGATGAAGATTCTCCCATGACATAAGTTTCATGCTAAGATATCTTCTGCCTTTTTGCACTATTCTCCCCCTTAGGATGAGCGTCGTCATGATGATTGTCCTGATTTCTTGGGCAAATGGTAGAATATTTACATGGAGTATTGGTAGCAATAAGTCTTTCAAACGTGATCTTTAGTGCTAACCAAATTGGTAAGTCAGCTTGTTGTAACTAGAGATCATATTTCATAGTCAGATAAAGTTGATACTGGTGTTCTTGTATAGAGGCCTTGCTGGCATCCATAAGAGTATAGCGTTTGTTGCTATTATTTTGCTTTTGTTTATAAGGGAAGCATAGAGGCCTTGCTGGCCTCCATGATGTTCTTATAAGGGAAGCATGTTTGCTATTATTTTACTTTTGTTTAGGCACAATTGATTATCAAGATCGATCTTCTTGTTGGCATCCATGAGAGCATAACGTTTGTTGGGTGGAAACAATTCATCTTGATGAACATTTGCTTGTCTTTGTGATTGTGCCATGATGGATTCTGAATGAGTGATGATAAGATGTTAGATATTAAACAATTTTGTATGACATTTTTGTCTCTTTCCGCTATGTCTGTTTTATATGTTCTGGCAATTCTTTTTGAATATATTTTTGATCAATTTGTTTCTCATGTGCTCATTATTGCCTTTTCTAGCACATGCCATACGCTTTATTCGCATTTTTCTTTTGATTTCTCTTTTTGTGTGTTCTGGCAATTCTTTTTTGAACACACTTTAGATTTTCTTTTCCGCGTATGGTTTTTGTCTCTCTTTCTGTTTAGAATATTCCTCATCGGAACTTCTTTGTGTAATGATACTCTTTCAAGATTGATGAAGATACTCTCTGATTTTGAATAAGACTTAATTTTGAAAAATTTAAGAGATATCATTCAAATTCTTAAAAGTTTTTGTGAAAGAGTATCATATTGACAGAATACAGAAATTTGATAATTTTTTTCAAAAAACATATGTCTAAAACCATTTGTGTTTGATAACATGAAATTAGACAATCCTAATTCACCAATTGAATGGCCACTAAGTCACTCACTCCTCATTATGTTCATTGTAGAAAATGGTTAAAACCAGACATGACTTAGACCACTTAAACAATTGAGAATAAAATTATCAGACTCAAGTTATTTGGAAATACTTCAAATTTGCTTTTTGTAATGAATCTTATACCATGTAAACAAACACATCTAATTCAACAATTGAATGGTCACTCACTCCTTTTTTGTTCAATGCAGAAAACGGTCGTAACCAAACATGACTTAGACCACTTAAATAATTAAGAATAGACATATTTGACACAAAATATATTATTCATCAAACTTGTTCATTTTTGCTTAATTTTGACGTTCTTTTTCACAAACATTTGACATTCAAGTCTCATGAGATACTGGTCTTGTTATTTAAAGACATTCGAGCTTTTTACAACTCATTCAAATATATATCACCAACACACACAAAGTCCCCAAAATTTTTGCTCATTTTCCATCAAATTCGACACTTTCAAAAATGATATTTGACTTTTTCAATTTTAACTTTATCGAATTTTGACTTTGACCTGTTGACTTTAGAGGTGAATATTTTTGGTTTTTTTAAAAACCGGTTCGGTTTTTTAATCGAACCGGTTTTAGTCAACCAGTCAAAGAACCGGCTTTGACTAAAACCGATTCGGTTATAAACCGGTTTTTTCATATGAAAAATACAAAATCGGTCCGGTTAGTAAACCGGTTTAACTGGTTTTTATACAACCGGTTCGGTTAAAAACCGGTTTTAACCGGTTTATAACCCGGTCCGGTCGATTTTTTTAAACCGGTTACAAACCGCCGGTTCAGTTTGAGGAAAACCAGTATAAAAAAACCGGTTTTTTAAAAATCGGTTTTGGTTTTTAACTGAACTGGTCTTTCTGTACACCTCTAGTTGACTTTGTAAAAAATGATCCTTTTGTTGAATTTACATGACAAATCAAATCTTAATAATCCTTTTTGTCGAAAACTAGTCCATTCAGATCAAGATTAGTCATTTATACAGTTTTAATCCATTTTCGACAAAGTTGAATCATATCGAATTTAGTCTGGTTGTCGAATTGGTAGTTTTCATCTTTTAGACATCATTTATCACAATCGATCATGCACAAACATAATCAGTATCAATTATAAACCTTATTCCATCATTAATTTCAAAAACCCCTATTTTTGGAAACCCTAAGTAATATCGAATTTGATTTCGATCTCAAGAACATTATCAAAAAAACTTTTCAAAACTTGTAACACCGAAAGATCCTTACGTTTGAGAAGAGAAAGAGGTTGTGATCGCTGTAATGAACTCAGAAACACGATCTTGTTGGAAAATCAATTTTCCCTTATTTTTTATATCAAATTCGGAATGGTAAAAAATTTATAATGAAATTAATTTCTTATTTATACCGTCCGAATTTGAGGTTTGGAAAGTGTCACTTTTAGTCCTTGGAGTTTTTTCCTTCTGAAAATAAGTTTAAGAAATGACAGATTTGGCCCTTGTGATTTTTGATACTGACTTTTGTTAAAAAAAATCAAAACTCCCCCTTGCAGTATGATCCCTTTGCATAGTTAGTCCTTGAATGAGATTTTTCCTTTTTCAAAGTTCAGATTTTCTCAAAAAAATTTAAAACTCCCTATCGAATATATACCAATTTTAAGAAAAATCATTATTTAATCGAGAGATCATTATTTTTATTAGATGTTGTAGTTTCTGAGAATTTTCCAACCATGATGTATGTAAATGGAATTTACAAAAAAAAAAACACATATTTTGATGATGAAAACTCATTTGCTTTTCAAAATAACTCCTCCTTAGATCATGATCCCGTATTTGCAGTTTAAAGTACTTTGATAAAAATGTCGAATCATGATTCTGATTTAAATGAGAAGTCATGTGTTTTTGTTTAAATAATGTTTTTGTTGTTTTACGTTTATTTTATTTTATTTTTATTTTTAGTTTTATTTTTATTTTTTTATTTGATTTTTGTTTTTGAAAAACATCAAGGAAATCTTTTTGTGATTTTTGATTTTTTAATTTTATATTTTGTTTTTGAAAAATTTATTTACAAGTTTGATGTATGATCTTTTTCAAGAAGATAACTTTGTCAGACTTTCCAACTGTTGGAGTCATACATCTCATACCAATGCGATAAACTAAGTACACAAAGCGTTCTTTGGGAAGAGCTTTGGTAAATAGATCCGTAAGTTGGTATTCAGTTTTGGAAAAGTATAATTCCAATGTTCCCTTCTCAACATGTTCTTTAATAAAATAATACCGGATGTTTATGTGTTTTGTACGCGAATGCTGAACCGGATTGCATGAGATAGCGATATCACTCTTTGAATCGCAATACATTGGTATATTGTTGTACTTGTATTCATAGTCAAGCAGTTGTGTTCACATCCAGATAACTTGTGCACAACACGCGGACAATAATACATATTCATTTTTAGCTGTGGACATCGCAGTACAATCTTGCTTTTTGGAACTCCAGCTCACAAGATTTTCACCTAAAAATTGTAAGCCTCCTGAAGTGCATTTGCAATCGTCTTTACATCCGGCATGGTCTGCATCTAAATATGCAATTAGTTCAAATCCGGAATCCTTCGGATATCATAGGCCCATGTTATAGGACTGTCTTAGGTACCAAAAGATCCTCTTGACCTCTTTGAGGTTTTTAACCGTAGGACGTGCTTGATAACCAGCACAAACAAAGGTGGAAAAAGCAATATCTGGTCGACTGGCTGTTAGATACATGAGCCCTCCAATCATTCGACAATAAGTCGTTTGATTAGTAGGTGTACCCTGTAAACCAGCATCCAGTCTCTCAGTGGCCATAGGTGTGCTCATGGAGACACAATCATCCATACCATGTTTCTTTAAAAGTTTGATTGCATACTGTGACTGACTTATGAATATGCCACTGGGTGATTGATGAACTTGAAATCCTAGAAAGAAGTTTAGTTCACCCATCATAGACATCTCAAAGTTATTTTTCATGAGATTTGCAAATCTTTTTGAAAAATCTGGATTTGTAAAACCAAAAATGATGCTGTCGACATATACTTGAACAAGTAATATGTCTTCCCCGTGACGTCTCGTGAACAAATTCGGTTCAACAATACCTTTAGTAAAATGATGTTCAATCAGGAATGAAGACAATTTGTCATACCATGCTCGTAGAGCTTGTTTAAGACCTATAGAGCTTTCTTTAACTTGTAAACATGGTCGGGAAAATCTGGGTCGACAAATCCATCAGATTGGCTAACATAAACTTCCTTTTTTAATGGACCATTAAGAAATGTAGTTTTAACATCCATCTAAAAGATAGTAAAGTTTTTATGTGCAGCATATACAATGAACATCCTGACGGCTTCAAGACTAGCAACATGAGCGAATGATTCCTCAAAATCAATGCCTTCTTCCTACTTGTAACCCTTTCCAACAAGACGAGATTTGTTTTGAATAACAATGTTGTCTGCATCATTTTTATTCTTCCAGAGCCATTTGATAGCAATTATATTCTTTCCATCTGGTCTAGAAACTAGTTCCCATACGTCTAGTCTCTCAAGTAGCTCATCTTGCATAGATTCTATCCAGCTGTGATCTGACATGGCTTCTTTGATGTTCTTTGGCTCGAAGGTACTGACGGTTAATGCATACATACATAATTTAGAATCAGTCTAAAGTCTATTTCGAGTCATCACATGTTTTCCAGATATGTGTTGAGGGTTGTACTTGGTGGAACTCATGCATATTTGATAGATATAGGGTAATTGTAGATGACTTGGCTTCTTCAAAGTTTGGAGCATCATATGGAATAAATACCATATCATCATGGAGCATCAAAATCTGCAGAGTCTTCTTGGTTGAATTCATCAGAACTTGTTTGGAGCATATTTCCATGATATTTCCAGAGTCTTCAAAGTTTGGAGCATCAAAATCTGCAGAGTCTTCTTGATTGAATTCATCAGCATTGTTTAGTGAGATTAGAGAAGTTTGTTCTTTAGATGTAGATACAATGGGAGGAGCCTCTTGTTCTTCAACGATGATTGAAGATTTCAAAGGTGATTCTTCATTATTATGAACTTGTTGTGCAGCGAAATTGATGGATACCTCAGAAGATCTCTTCTCAAAATATTTTTCGCACATTGGCCAAACAAATTTCTAAATTCTCTTTAGATAGAGTATTTATGGATTCGGATGAATCATCATTTATGAATCATTAAGAAACGGGTTCTAAACTGCCGTGTTTAGAAGCCATAGCTGTAAGCTCGTCAAACATAACATGGAAGGTTTCCATAATCTTTTTGGTTCGTCGATTATATATTCGAAACCCTCTGGATAATTCTAAATATCCAATAAAGATTTCAATGTCTGCTTTAGGTTTCATCTTTCCAAGATCATATCGATCATTTTTCGGATAACAAAGTGAACCAAATACATGAAAGTACTCCACATTTGGTTTTCTGCCGTGAAGAAGTTCATATCGAGTCTTGTTGTATCTTGGATGAATTATTGACCGATTTTGAGTGAAGCAAGCGGTGGAAATTGCCTCGACCCAAAGAAATTCTGGTAATCGTAAAAAGATAAGCATTGTAGGTGTAGCCTCGACAAGAGTACGATTGCATCTTTCAACAACACTATTTTGTTGAGGTGTTCAAGCAATTGAAAATTGTTATATAATGCCTAACTTTTCATAATGAGCCTTAAGAGTTGCATTTTTGAATCAGTGCCGTTGTCAGTTCAAATCTTGTGAATTTTGGCATTGTAATTCAACTGAACTTGAGCAATAAACTTCTTTATCATCTCTGTAGCCTCATCTTTTGTGTGAAGAAAATATACCCATGTGAATCGAGAATAATCATCAACAATCACTAGAATATACTTCTTTTGTTAATGGTTTCTACCCTCATTGGCCCTCATAAGTCTATATGTAGCAATTCCAATTTGGAATGAGTGCTTGAAACCAATTTAGGTTGATGAGAAGATTTCTTGCTCTTTGCCCGCTCACATGCAGAACATAGATGATCTTTATTGTATTTGAATTTCAAAAGACCATCAACCAAGTCATGTTTGGTAAGAACGTTAATGGTACCGAAGTTTAGATGTGAGAGTCGGCGGTGTCATAACCATGACTTTGTTAAAGTGGCTTTAGACATAAGACAAATAGGTAAAGAAGCAACCATATCTGAAATGGAGATAGTATACAAATTGGATTCATGAGCTCCTGTAAGCAAATCATCTCCTTCCAAATTTCGCACATAACATGTTTTTGAGTGAAAAGCAACTTCGAGATCACCGTCACAGAATTGTCCTACACTGAAGAGGTTGTGTCCTAGGCCTTCAACATAATATACATGACAAACAGTGATCTTACCTTGTACATAATCGTCATAGCCTGTGATTGCTGTAAAATGGTCGTTTCCAAAGCGGACTATGCCTATGAATTTTTCAACAAAATTTTCCAGCAGTGTATGATCACCAGTCATATGCTTTGAACAACCACTATCAACAATACACAGAACGATTTAAACTACCTGCAACACATGAAGACACCACATATGGACAAGTGAAAGATTTGACTATCTATTTTTTAACGGGAACCGATGTATTAATAATATTTCTACTATTATCAACAATCAGAGTCGTCTTAATAGGTGACCAAACAACATTTGGTTGTAATTCGTACCACTTTTGCCACATTTGACTAGTTCGTATTTTATTCTTCATGTATTTGCTAAGTGAGCTTTCTCGCAGTTTTACTGTAATTGTCTTAAAAGCACTAGAGACCTTATTTTTAGCACTTAAATGAGTAACTGCAGCAATCTTAGTTTCGGAAACTACAGGCGTAGTATCTAAGGACTTAGATTGTGTAGTCTTAACCGAAAACATAGTCTTTGAAACTATGGAAGTAGTATCTACAAACGTAGATTTTGTTGTTCTAGGGGTAGTGAATAAGGCTCTTTTACCTTTCGAATGCACATTTAATTATTCACAAGACATTTATCAAGACATTTATCATGGCACGGGATAAGCACATTTTTAGCACACGAAACACACAATACATTCTTCGCTTTAAGAGCATTTTTAACATCAACATCAGTTACAATCTTTTTATTTAAAAAACATTCTTAGATGCAACATCTGTTTTTTTATTTGTCCTAACAAAAACTTCTACTTTCTCTAATGATTTCTTAGTGTTGGATAAGGCACTATTCTTGAATGATGAGTCTCTATTTGATGGTCTTCTAACACTATGAGCAGCTTTCAGTCATGTAGAAGGTAAAACACTCTTAGCTTTATTTGTATTTATTTTCTATTTCTTTGTATTATTGACTTAGTACATTGCCAAGGCTATGCCATTTTTGTTTGTTTCAACAGCTTTCTGTTTATTAGGTGAAGTCTGTAAAGTGACTGTTTTTGACAAAACATGTTTCTCTTCTGTTTTAGGAGCAATAATTTTCTTTTGAAAAACTTGATAATTATGTGGTGTAACACAAAGAATTTTATTAGAAACATTGGTTTTGTCAACCTTAGTATTTACAGACTTACCTTTTTCAACATTTTTTAGTTTGGTTTTTAACTCAGATATTGTTATCAAAAGATCTTGATTCTCTACACGTACTTCTATATCAGCACATGTCTTTTGATTAACATGCTCAATCAATTCATTGATTTCCCTTTGAGTTTGAGTTTGAGTTTGAGTTTGTGTCTTTTTGATTGAATCAAAAATTTGTTGATACTCTAATTTGACATTTTCTCGTTCCTTTATAAAAGATTGTACTTTAAATTCTAAAGATACATTCTCATTCTCAAGCTTTTTCATTTTTGATATCCAAGAGTTTTCACAAACGGTTTTCAAAGAAGATTCACATTTTCGTCTTTCTTTTTCATGTTGTATTTGTAATTCAAAATCAAGACTTTGTTTTTGACATCTTAGAACATCATTTTCAAGAATGTTTATTTGTTTTTGCATTCCCTCTTGGATTTCAATGGAGTCCCTTTGAATTTTCTCAATTTCATCTTGCACATTATTGTTTACACATTCATGACTTAACAACACACAACATTCGATTTCATTCTTGAGTTTTGCTTCCAAGATCATTTAAAAGCTCATTTTGTTTCCATGTTGCACTAAGAGCACTTTCCGTTGAGTCAAAAACATCTTTCATTTCTTTTATGCCTTCTGAAAATCATTTTGAAAAATTTCAAAATCCAAATGCAATTCATGAAGAATTGGTTTCACCTCTTGTTGTCAAAATTTAGTTTACCGTATTTCTTCTGGAGTTGTAAAGAAAATGCTTTCACGTTTAGAATTTGTTTGTAGTAATGCAAACAACGTTTTAAATTCATTTTCCGTTTTTTCCAAATACAGTTTCATTGGGTTTGTACTAGGCATTGAAGCCAA
>BQNB010179873.1:0-12730 GCA_026074375.1 Tanacetum coccineum | reverse complement strand
TATATATATGTATATATATATGTATATATATATGTATATATATATGTATATATATATATATATATATATATATATATAGAGAGAGAGAGAGAGAGAGAGAGTTAGGATGAAATTTCTTTAAAATAAGAAGGATAAGAAGTAACTATAACCGCATATCCGAGATGCATCGACTTAAATTAGATGCATCTCTATAATCTTAGATGCATTATAATGCATCATAATGTATTTTCTAGCTTTTAATTAGATGCATATACGTATTTTAGATGCATTTCATGATTTCTCTTATTTTTTGGTCCACTACATGTGCCAAAATCATGAAAATCAATTTGCACCATCTACACATCAAATTAACTTTCGAAACTTTATATGGTGCATCTAGATGAATAGAAATGCATCTAATGAAAGTCGTTGCACAAAAAAATTTTGATGCACAAAATTTTCGACTTATTATAGTTTGATGCGCAATAAAATTTTGATGCAAAAAGTCAAAAGAAGTTGGGTACAAAAACGAATTTTTGATGCACAAAAAACCGATTTAATGCACAAACGTTTTTTTTCATAATTTTTTTTCGGCAAAAATATTCACTTTAAAAAAAACTTCCTTCTCACGGATATTTGACTTTTTATTTGATCTTTATCCTATATATATAGTAGGGATCCAGTGAGAAGTAAATTAAAATAAGAAGTGGTGAGAAGTGACTAAAACTACACATTTGAGATGCAACGACTTTCATTAGATGCATTTCTATTCATCTAGATGCACCATATAGAGTTTCAAAAGTTAATTTGATGTGTAGATGGTGCAAATTGATTTTCATGATTTTGGCACATGTAGAGGACCAAAAAACAAGAGAAATCACGAAATGCATCTAAAATACGTATACGCATCTAATTAAAAGCTAGAAAACACATTATGATGCATTATAATGCATCTAAGATTATAGAGATGCATCTAATTTAAGTCGATGCATCTCGGATATGCGGTTATAGTTACTTCTTATCCTTCTTATTTTAAGAAAACTTCTCATTTGATCCTAACTATATATATATATATATATATATAATAGGCTTTGGTTCTATTGAGAAAGTTTTTATTTTGAGAAGATTGAGAAATCTTTGTTTGAGCGAATTGATTCATATTTTTTGATTTGAATCACAAGTAAACATCATTTAATAGTGAATCGAATCTATAAATCACAAATTTGATTCACAAATCATTGTTAAAATGAAGTTATGGTAATGATTCATTAAATTTGTACAGATGATTCAGTATTGTACTTATATCGTAAAATCGAGAGATTTTTGACATTGATTCAATTTTTTTTTACACATTTTGGATAATCACCTTAAAATAAATTCTCTGCTTTAAAAACTTGAATCAAAGTTAAAAATCTATCGTTTTTGAAAACCTTCTCAATCTTCTTAAAATAAAAATCTTCTCAATGAATATATATATATATATATAGGGTTTTAAAAAGCGCGCTATAGCGGCGCCAAAGCGACGCCATAGCGCGAGGCGTGGCCTCCACGTTACGAAACAGGCTAAGGCGTCGTCTCTAGGCGTAGCGTGTAATAAAGCGCGATAAGGCATGATAAAACGCGTTATAACGTGCCTTTTTTAAAGCTTTTAAAAGATTTCAAAGACTTGAGCTTATTTACAAGTATTTATGATTTGGGTTGTATAAGATTCGGGCTTAGTAACTCCATAACTCAATTTTAAGCCTAGTAGCTAACTAATATTGACCACTCTATAAATATTTTTTGCCGCCTTGAGTCACGCCTTAAAAACGCTATGACGTAACACCTCACGCTAAAGCTTGAGGCTTAGCTATGCCGCCACGCCACGCTTCACGCTATTTATAACCTTGATATATATATATATATATATAGAGAGAGAGAGTTATGATCAAATGAGAAGTTTTCTTAAAATAAGAAGGATAAGAAGTAACTATAACCGCATATCCGAGATTGAAGGCGAGATTGCCACCTACTGTAGTAAATGTCTTGACTGTGCCAAAGTCAAGACCGAATACAAAAAACCATCGGTTGTTGGTCAACCCTGTCATCCCTAGTATGGAAGTGGGAGAACATTAACTATGGATTTTTCGTACTAAGTTACCAAAGACATCATCTGGTCAAGATACAATTTGGTAATTGTAGACCGACTTACAAAGTCTGCTCATTTCCTACCAATGAAGGAAACCGACTCAATGGAGAAGTTGACAAGACAATACTTGAAGGAAGTAGTCTTAAGACATCGTGTACCGGTTTCGATTATTTCTGATTGAGACACTAAGTTTACATCTCATTTATGGAAATCGCTAAACAAAGCCCTAGGTACTCAATTGGATATGAGTACGTGTTTAGTAATAAATATCACTAGCTAAACAAAAATGATCCGAAGGCGGGAGGATTAAACAAAGAACTTATAAAAAATCCCATATTATTTAGAGAGAGAAAAAGGAAAGATGTGTGTTTTCTAGAGAGAGAAAGACACACACTTAATGAGACAATAATGAATCCTCACCCCTTCATGGAAGTATGGAGGGGGTATTTATAGGTCAAGACAAATCTAACTTATCAATTTCATAACTAGCCCTGTGTGTCTTACCTTAGGAACTAATGTAATTCCAGATATGTCCCCATATTTTAAAGGCTAACACTCTTCCCCATATGTGGACATATGGAAGTTTTTACTATATAATGTTCCTATCTTGTACACATACACATAAATAATGTCTTCCAAAGCTCATCCCAAAGCTAAAGATGTCTTCGAAGTTCTCTGGTCCCTTGAAACTTAGACTCCAGCTTGGATCTCATTGTCTTTACTTGTACAGAACCATTGTAGATGCATGAACTGGAGTAACTTTGCCCCCAATTCATGCAACATTCATAAAAACTTTCTTCATAACTCTTTTTTGGCAAAGTTTCTGAATCAGCTTCCCCCAAACACATCCCTATCTTATGCATATTCTGAAACTTGAAGTAGCTTGAACAATCTTACGACTTTCATTTACGTGCCAGCGGAATTTGGTAGAAGTCAAACCACACCATCGACCACTGATTCTTGCATTATGGCTTGGTGAATAATATACACTTCACCATTAATACAAAAAAAAGAGATAAGAGACAAGATAATTTTAGAAAGAAGTTAGAGAGAGAAAAAAAAAGGAGAAAAATGAAATGGTTGATTACACAAATGAAATCTACAATGAATCAACACCCTCTTTCATTCTTGAAAGGGTATTTATAGTTAAAAATCCAATAGGCTTTTCATGCCTAGGTGTTTTCTACGGGCCGTGCTTGGGATTACATGGCTTTCGCCCATACACTGTGACCGATAGATTAAACAAAGAGCCGTTTACCTATAGCCTATTTACAACGTATAATTAATTAATGACCGAGACCAAATATATTAATGAACGGACTTCTTGTTTCGACTCAAAATATTTTTGACTAACAATCTCCCCTAAGTGAGTTTATTTGTGCACTCCTTCGTGAATCTATGAGATTGCTTTTGTCGTTGAGCTCTTGTGACTTTGTCTCTGTCTACTGAGGCTTGTCCCTTCATGTTTGTGATCTTTTGATCTTTTGGCTTTGTCATTGTCTTTTGACTTTGTCCCCTTTTTCGTCCGAGATCTTAAATCTTTATCTTCCCGTCTTGATCGTCTTTGCCCACCTTGCGATCTGTTCCTTGACCAAACATGCTCATATTTTTTCATCACTTGAAAGCTTGCTACAACTCCCTTGATAGACTTGCTATCTTGAAGAAGATACTTGTATACCAAGTTTTGCGGAAGTCTTTGTCTTAATTCTTGAGCTTTCATGATTCTTAATATTATTGCTTATAGTATGTCTTTGGAGTTTGAGCATGAGCCTGTGTAATGAATTCCGACTCCAGCCAAGAATGGAGCATCACCCTCTCCATCTTATGTATCCTGAAATAAAATAGTAAAATAAGCGGGAGTGAAACGAATATGGATGATCCTTCTTTCGAATATGGTTTAATTAACCTCCATTCGGTAGGACCGTTTACAATATAAATATTACCTGTGATCAGGTAGATCAAAGATCTCCTTGACCAGGGTTTCCAGCGCAAAGTGTTAGATCTTCTAACACAGATGATTATTAGCGTGGCCATGCTTGCTAGTTCTCATTACCGAAACAACTCAACAGACCACACGGTAAAAGAGTAATCAGATAGTTTACTATCTTTCTGTTATACTTAATTCATTTACTAGACCTTTATCGATATCCAGTGACAAGCTTGATTCATATAAATCTCGCAGTACCTACCGAAGTGCTGTTTGATGATGACACTGGGAAAGATTCCATCCGTCATTGTGAAAACTAAAGAGAATCAACTCTAAATGTTTCAGCAGAATCATAAGGATAATGCGTAGGACTTTTGTTAAAAGCTTGTGAACTTAATGATATTCAACAAGTGTTTGTCATGGAATGTGTCCTAATGAGATTTATTTGATGATCTCTTGGATCTAGACTCGATATGCATTGGTTTTGTAGAATTCGGAAGACTGGAGCAAACTGCACCTATTTCATATTTAAAACAAACTCCGGAGTAAGAAAGTCAATTGAAGTCGTGTGCATTCTCGTGACAAATGAGACAAGTTTATTTTGAGAGAACCCGAGGCTGGAAGGGTTGTGCATCGCTCTTGGCCGTGATGTCGTCTGCAAATGTCAGCAATCAAATGTGATTCTGACCCGCATATGTATTGACCCAGTTTCTGCCTAAGTTGTGTGGAGGGTTACTTTCTTTAGACCCTTTATCCAGACATTCTTTGTCATCTTCAACCCTTCAATGCTTACCAAGACGTCATTACTAAACACCTTGTTGTGATGTTCTAGTGGTTACTCAATCTTAGTCGCATTTTCTTCCCTTATACACATTCACTCTAATCAAACTAGTACTGCGATTCCTAACTATGAGTGTCCCCTTGGTAGATTCCTTCCGGTTCTGGTTGGATCATAGATAAATACCTAACCTACCACCTTATGACTTCAGATTGTCATGAAATAAGATGTGTAGGGTATGAATCCGTAACCATAAAACCTTTTTTGAAGAGTATCAAGCACTTTGAGTTGATACGATCACTATTATTTCAAGATCACAAGTTTAAATACTATTTCTCCCCTTATTTTAAATACAATTGCACTTATTTTTGAAATACTTTGTGATTGAAATTTGTCTTGAATACCCGGGGAAAACTTTACTTAGCATGGATTACATGGAACATAAACTTGCTCCCCCTTTAATTTTTGCATATGTTTGACACCAAAAACAATGAACCATTTATTTTATTAGTTGTTAAAATGAATATAAAATTGAGTTGAAAACTTAGGCATCTTATCAACGATCATTCTATTGAATTGTCATATTATCCTTGTTTGAATTAAGAGACATTGTTGGAATGGTTTGAAATACATAAGAAAGGTCTAGAGATAGATGTATCCAAACTCATTTAAATGGTTGTTTTTCACAAAACTCCCCCTTGAAAGAGGGAGTGTTAAACACACATTTTGAAAGAATTATTAATCGTCAGTGAGAAATTTCTTAAAAAATTGTGTTCTACATTTTGAAAAACATCATGTTTAGAAGACTCTCTTCCAACTCTAATGTAAACGCAACTTATGCGTACACTACCCTTTTTACTTAAGCTTAAACTTTGAAAGTCTGGTAAGAACACTCAAGAACCGAGGAAACGTTGAATTTTCCGTTGTTAGGATAGTTATCTTTATAGACAAACTTTCCTTTATTTTGATGTCCGTTACGTACTGATATTTTGCACATAAGCCACAAGAAAAATTAGAAATGACATTTTTTTTGAAAGCCATTTGAAACTCCTGTCGAACTTCATTTACATGCCCGTGTCCGACATTAATCACCATTTCTAGGTACGAAAATGTATCATTCAAGAGACATGTTCGAAAGAATATTTCTTGAAACATTTTCGGATATTTTGATTTTAGTATTTCTTTTTGAAATTTTAATTTTTAAATATTTTTTCTTTTTATAAAAAATATTTACATGTTGACCCAACATTGTTATGTGATGGAGAAAGTAATTCCAACTCTTGTCGGGATGTATCTTCTGTCTGCTGGAGGAACACCTTTGTAGAACCACTTTGAACGGGACGTTCATTGTTGGGGTTGTAAATTCCGAGTTCAGAACTGTTATGATCAAAAGACCATGCTTTTTTCATCAGATCAGAATTTCCTTGAAGCCCAGGGTTCTGAGATAACACTTTTTCAGCAACCAACCTCTGAGTCCCCTTCCTTTTATGATTGAAAGATGTCCTCACTTAAGTTTAATCACCTACACTAACATCAAGAGTTTGTTCCTATTCATATTGGTTAGTGAATCTTCCATCTGAACATTTTGTGGATCACTGTCAACCTTGTTTACTAAGGTAAAATATCGTGCACAGTATAATCCACTTAAAGACCATCTTCTGAAAGTTACCCGTCAGTTTCACTAAGACAATCTTTTTCTTAGCGTCCTCAAGGTTGAGTATGAACCATGTCAATTGAGCGATACCGAGATGAGCCAGGTGCAATCATGTGATGAGTTTTGCAACAGAGATTTCTTTTTCCTTAGGCAAATAATGGTAGGACTGGTTTGTGACAATCGTTATTGACATCAACTTGGGAGCAAACTGTTGCTTTGAAATTCAAGGTCGTTCAGACTTAAGCAGTCGTTGTCTAACAACTAATGGTTTCTACGTGTTTGTAAGTCGGTGTCCCTAAGATTGACGATTTGCAAACTAGTATTCACACAAGTTTTTTCCTGTTAATTTCATTAACTCCATATTTAATGCTGCAATGGCAAATGCTTTTCTCTGAAGTTACTTTGAAGTCATCAGTTTTTGCAATCAAAGAAGTTGTTGGTCTATGTTCCTGAGCTCTCTTGTCTTTGATAGAATCATACATTCTTTGTATGCTTTTTCAAAGGCACATTTTCCTGAATAACTTCGGCCATTTATGTTCCAATTCGATGTGTTAATGTTTCACATTACATCTATTCATGTTGAAACCTTGGCTTCATTACTTTTACGTTCGGAAAATTGACCAGGTTGCCTTCTTTTAAAGCTTGATTTTGATATTTAATTCAAGATTACCAATGTTTTCCATTCTTTAAAATCTTTGAAATTGGAGCAACGGTCTTTTTTAAGACGAATATTTTTAGATTCAAGAAATGGATTTGAGAGTTCAGTTGTCTGGTAATCAGTAATTTAGCAAAGGACATGTGTCATGACATTGTTTAACATTCTGGTCAACCTCTCCTTCATTATTGAATTCAGGTTGCTCAGTATGTTATGTTGTCCTATAGCAAAGACATTGATTTCAGCAGTCGTTTGTACCTCAGCCATTGGCTCTTCATCATATATGGGTCTGATATCTGCATCATCAGCATGTGCATCATTCCCTGATCTGCTGCTTGTATCTTGCTCTTTTAATGTTGTCCCACTGCTTTCTGTATCAACCAAACTAGCATCCAATGCTTTACTCGAATCAACCTTATCCTCTGTTGTCTGCATTTGTCTTTCATTCACCCAGCTGTTATACTCTTCTTTATGCTTTGCTCTTTCATCAATCGACTTCTTAACAGATTCCATGTGTTGGATCAGTGTGTCACGGAATTCTGGAATCGCAAGTTGAGTGTATTGGAGAAAGTAGTTGCGTGTCATTACAACAAATTCATCATCCAAATACATCCGTGACTTGATGAACACCTGAAACTGTTTCTCGAGTACTTTAAAAGAAGCCATGGATCCAATCTCTTGAAATTCTTCTTTGTCAAGTTGCTTTTCTAATTGATCCACATTTAGGAACATTGTGCCTATAAAAGTTTCAACATCTTGACCAAAGAGTGTTGCAAATGCACGTTTGAATCCAGACTCGGTTCGAGTTCCTTTTAATTTGTCGTGTGAAAGAAGCTTGAGGTGTGAATGAAGTTGTCGAAAAGATACCATACAACTCTTTTTTGCTTTATCTTGAATTTGTTGCATTTGGTGTTCTTCCGAATTCGAACACGAAGATAAAGTATCTTTCGTTTCCATTGTACCGTAAATTATGAAGTGAAAAATGATTGAAGGATCTTAAGTGTTATGAAGTGTTGATTGGATTGTGGTTTTAAATGAATTACCGTTCACGGGATTTTACAAGTCTATGATTAAAACCGAGAAATTAAGTTCTTTTGCGGGATTTTACAAAATCGAGAGAAAATCGTGAAAAGTTAATTGTTGTTGTTAAAGTTTGTTGATTAATTGTCCTTGTAGTCCAAATTAAAGTCCAAAGTCCTCGTATTTAGTCCATGAAATTTGTTTGTCTTGATGTGATGTTTTGATTAAACGATGATTAATATATATTCCCAAATTAGGGTTTCAAACCATGGGTTTTCAATGGACAAAACGCAACGACTTTAGTCAAAACGCAACTATCTTTGATCAAAACGCAGTCAGTTTTCTTGATCAAAACGCAATGTATAAAAAATTTGGGCAGAGTAACGTTTAGTCAAAATGCAATGATGGTCTTCAAATCGCAACCTGTGGATTCAAAACGCAACACACACAAAATATCAAAACGCAGTGACTTGAGAATCAAAACGCAACGACTTGAGATCAAAACACAACGACTTGAATCAAAACGCAATGACTTGAGAGCAAAATGCAATAACTTGAATCAAAACGCAACGTCTTCAAATCAAAACGCAACCAGTACAAATGTCACTTTCAAGTACAGTACTTGTTTGTCTCTATTCTCAAAACGCAACCAAGAACTTAGTCAAAACGCAATGACGAAAAAAACTTCAAACAAGCTTGATTTCACTCATTTATCCACGAACTAAGCTATAGAACCTTAATAAGTGATACAAGGGATTGTTCCAAACACAAAAGTACAAAGATTTAACAACTTAACCACGAAAATATAAATCAAACCATGGTTTTTCTTGTTTTTACTTGTTCGAACATAAAAAAACAAAAAAAATACATGAAATTCGATTTTTAAACCACAAATCAAACACTAAACACCCGAGGCTCTGATACCAAATGTCAGTAACCCTTTATCACTTCACTTCATTACTTGTTTCTAGAATGCAAGAAGAAAAGAGAAGGAGAATGGAAGAAGTTTAGAGAGAGAAAGCTAGAGAGAGAAAGTGGTTAATTTACTTGCAAATGGAATTCTTACAAATGAACCAACACCCTCTCCTTCCTTGGAGAGGGGTATTTATAGTGAAGACTAAAAGGCTTGCATGCCTTTAGTAATTCTACGGGCCGGGCTCGGGTTTACTTGGGCTTTCGCCCGATACACGTGACCGATTAGATTACAAATAAGAGCCCGTTTACCCGTCTAGCCTAATACAACGTATATTAATTTAGTGACCGAGACGTAATATAATTATGAACAAACTTCCATTGTTCGACTCAATATTTTGAGGCTAACACCTTTAGTTCAAAAACCTGGAGATTAACACGTTTTATATTCAAAGGTCCAAATTTGACCTATGATCATAAATTGACCATAACTCTTTCATCCAGAGGAGTTGGTTGAGCATCCAACTATAACATATACCTAAGACCTATATCTATCCCCCTAGGTCTTTTTTTACAGTCCCTAAGCCAAAAACTTGGAGAACTAGCCACGACAACCTGTTGTTGTCAAACAATCCACCAATTCCTAGTTTTATGCCTAATTTAGCCACTTTCAAACCTCAATTTCGCCATCCACAAACTCAAACAATAACCACAACCAATCCATTATCATAATATCCCCTCAAAATCATGATCCAATCAATGTCCAACTATCCCATTGTCATGCATGTCCCTAAAGTTCAATCAACCACAATGCATGTTCAATAAAACCTTAACTAATCAAAATAACCCTTCAATCACATGATCAAACCAATATCTAACTAACCTAGGGACATGCATGTCCATCAAAACCTCAAATCCAAACATGCATAATCAAGTAACTAAAAGTCAATTAACAAGAAAATTATAAGGGGCTTACAATGCTATGAAGACAAGAGAATGATCAAGAACACAAAACCCTATATGGGTGTGTGTTAGCCGCGGCTCCAACCAAACCAAATAAGCAAACCCTAAACTTTTTAGAACCCTAATCTTGCGACAATCACCCAATAACACCTTTTAAGTCATCTTGAACCCAATAATTAGATCAAACCTCAACATCTTGAATCTTGAAAAATAATTGATTTTCCTAAACTTGTTGCATGGAGGTTTTTATCAATGAGAAGTGATTAGGATTTATAGTAGTGTTGATTTAGGGCTAAAAGGAGTAGATTTAATGGGGTTTTGAAGATGGAATCAAGGTTTTTGGTGGTTGGGGCGTCGAACCAGGGAGAAGAGGGGAGTGGGTCGGTTGGTTTTCTTGAATATATGATATGTGTGTGTTTTAATTAAGGGGAGGGATTTATATATGGTTATTATTTAATTGTTAAGAAAAAAAATATGAGGGTGTGTGTTTGGTCGTATACCGACGTAAGAGAGGGGGAAAAGAGGCTTTGGCCCATTTGCCTAACTAGCAATACCTATAATTCTCGGGCCTAATAACCTTTTCTAGTCCGACACTTTTTCCTAAATCGTGATTTTCGTCTAGGTGCAATATAAAACACGAGGAAAACGCAAAATACAAAAATAAAAATAATTTGGCACTCAAGGCCCGAATACGGAGTCATTGGTTTCTCGATTGATAAAAACGGATAATTTAAATTGTAAGATTCGCGAGGGTTTTAAAATTGATGATTTCAATAAAAATCGACTAAAATAATAAAATGAATTATTTAAAATTTAAGGAATAGTTATTAATTCAGAATAAGTAGTGACCTTAAATACGGGGTTTTACATTCTCCCCTCCTTAAGGGAGCCATGTACCGATGCTCGATTTCTCCTATTCGCTTTACACTTGCTTAAGAAGAGTTACGGGTATACTCAGGTCGTCGTCGAGGTTTCTAACAGAAACTAAATGGGAAAGAGTCAAAACATCAAATATATGCAACGTGCATAAGCGAACGGACTGAATGACGCGTTAACACGAGCAATTTAACAAGTTGTCAATTCTTGGAAGCGATTAATAGTTCATTACCATTAGATTATCAAGTTCGCGGCGGTCGATACACACTCGGAAAAACCCATATAACAAATCACGAGTCGAAAGAAGTTCATAGCACAAAGAATGATTCGTACAAACGAACGCACGCTATGTCGGATACACATAAGCCCACTCATTCACAATTCGTCACTTACATAAAGAGGCGTCCCAATCCATATAAGTGATGAATTATGAACTTATGGTTTGGTGGTTTTCAATTTCCTTATTCAAATGAAGAAGCGTCCTAGTTCATTTCAATTAGACGATTATAAATCATCCTACTTAAGCATGGCCGACACAAAACACAATATCAAAACAATGTCACAATAAGTAAAAAGGAGTGTCTACTTAATGGCATGATTCTTCAAAATCATAAGAAGTAACAAGAAGAGTAATAAGGCATTAGTCAATCGCATTCCAAAGGTATGTGCCAAAATAAGGCACGATCCGAGATAACAAGATAAATCCGTACTCCCATCAATTAGAAGATTTCAAAACAATGTATTACAAACATAATATATGCGATTCAAAAGCATAAGAAGAGTGTTCGGACTCGGAGTCGAACACTAAAATAACTAGTGGAATTGACAACGTACATCGAATGCCAATATTATCAAAAAGGAAATAAAATAAAGTCACATTAATGTTTCGGAGATCACCGCATCGCTCATAAAATATCAAAGAAAAAGAACTTATTAAGACTTACCATAGTACTATACACATATGTAGGTAATTATCATTACATAAACATTTCTGCCCTTTGCAATCTGACTTAATGGACCTATATTTGAAAATTCGTAATAGGTATAAACGAACGGTTTTCGCCTTTAACAAGATGTTAGACTTTAGTTTACTGAGATTACAAGATAAATACTCAAAGTGTTAAGATCCTAAGTGAAGTTATCATTTTACCATCATGTGTCAAATCTAATTATTTAAAACGTTTTCTTGTTCTATCGTTTTTAGCATAATTCCCATTTTATAACTCTATTTGACCTAAAACGAAAGCCCATCTTTAAGTTTATCTAAATCTTATAGGTTTCAATTGAAAAATGGGGTACTTAATATGAGAAGTTTTGGACTTAAATTCATTTGAAATTATGGGCACAATTTATGGTCAATTTAGCCGTTTTAGTCATAACTCATTCATTCTGAATGGTTACGGCTTTATCCGAAGAACCACATGGTCCTCATAGGTTCTATCCTTTACCCATGTAGAAACCCAGTAACCTCCAAGTCAAATAAAAATAGTTATAAGCCTAACTGTCTGCATTACAAATTATAGGTACACACTAAGTTTGTTTCTACGGTTTTGGTCGTATCTCGACCATCCGGAAGAGTTGGCTTTCCATCCAACTCGCCACTAGGACCTAACATATTAGCCTATTCATTAATGCAAAGATACAGTATGATTTAAGCCAAAATTTTCCCATTAAAATACCAACTTTACTCAAAAGTAAAGTTCCAAAAAAAATAGCCGAAAGTAACCATAAATAGTCAACACTTATAGGAATTACTATTATATATATATATATATATAGATGGCGGTGATCCCGAAGATAAGCGTAAGAATTTGAGAGGAGAGTAGCTCATATATGTA